>VDFB02000003.1:290768695-290860763 GCA_007258455.2 Sequoia sempervirens | reverse complement strand
GGCATTATAAGGTGTTTCAGGGGATTGGTAACACCTTTGGGAATCTGCTAGCGGTGGACAAGGTCATGACATAGAGATCTAGGCTTGTTTTTGCTAGAATCTATGTCAATGTTGTTGTTAATAGTGTTCTACCCACTTCTATCACTTTGAAATCTAAGTTTGGGTCTTGGACCCAAGCTCTGGAGTATAAAAATGAAAGACTGTATTACCAGATTTACCAAAAGTTTGGTCATCTAAGTAATACTTGTAGAAGGATGCCTCTCCAGAAGAATAAGGAAACTATTGCTTGCTCTCCCACTAACATCTCCCCTGTTTCGGCTAGGTGATGCAATGAGGCCCAGAATGAGATCTGGACTAAGGAGGCATGAACAAAGACTGATGGGAGGAGAGAACCCCCTCTTTCCAATTGGTTCCTTTGTGTCAGATAAAGGATTGGATCTTTGTGTCTCTTTAAATAAGGTCTCAGCCCCTTTAGATTCGCTAAGTGAGAAGATGCAAGAGTCACTGGCTATCTTGGGTTTTAAAGAGTTGGCTATTTCATCACCTCTTATGAATGAGGTTAACAATGAACCCTGGACCAAACTGCATGGAAAGTCTAAGAAGAAAAATAAATTGGATATAGGGAATGATTCGAAAGTGGGTAGAGCAAATAACAAGGAGGTTAGACTCAAAGAAGCAGTAAGAGAAATAGCCTCAGGGAAGTAGAGAACCCTAGAGGGGCTCTCTAATGGACCTAAATCTAAGAAGTGATTGGGGAGACTTCTCCCCTTGGACCAAGGAAAGGTTTGGCTGGCCCCTTCTTTTAGCTTTAATGAAGTTTCTTTTGTGGAATATTAGAGGACTTAATAGTCCTCTTAAACAACATATCTTCAAAGGTTCTATCTTTGATCTTAAAATTGATGTCCTTTTAATTTAGGAAACCAAGATGAAAAGGGATGTGCTCGAAAAGCTGGTGAAGTTTGTCTACACTAAGGCCCACTACTGTGTCTATGAGGCTGAAGCTACTTCTGGTGGAATCGCTACTTTGTGGAACCCGAACAAGCTAAAAGGTAAGGAAGGGTTTAGTAATAAAAATTGTTTAGAAGTAACTTTAGAAGACAACAAAAGTGGGTTGGAATGGCACCTTGTTAATATCTATGCCCTAACTCTAGGGCTGCTAGAAATCAGCTATGGGACTATTTGTCTATGATCGTATCTAAGAATCTGGATAAGAAGTGGATGCTTGATAGAGATTTCAATACTCCCCTATACCCTTTGGAGAAACTAGGTGGTTTAGAGGACTTCTCTAATAGTATGTTTGATTTTTCCAGCTTCATTTCCAACATGGGCCTCCTTGATGTGGAACTTTTGAGTTCCAAATTCACTTGGTCAAACAAATGTAATGGTAATAATCTCATCCAAGTGAAGTTGGACTAATTTTTGATCTCGGGTGACTGAGGTCTCTTAGCTAACCTTCAACTTTCGGCTCTCCCAAGGTCTACCTCTGACCATTGTGCCTTGGTCTTAAATTGGGAAGAAAATAGGAAAATGGGGGCCTTTCCCTTCAGATACAAAATTATGTGGAGCCTACACCCAAAATTCTAAGACCTGATGAAAAGGTGGTGGAATCTCCCTTGTCAAGGTATGCCTATGTTCAAAATTTCTCAAAAACTTTAAAGAATAAGGACTAATGTCCAAGGATGGAATAGAATCACTTTTGGAAATATATTCCAGACTAAGAAAAAAGTCCTCAAAGAGCTTAAAACTATCCAAGACTTGTATGAGAAAATGAACCAAGAAATGAATTGTCTCCAGTTGCTAGGAAAGAGGAGATCTTCTAGAAATAGAAATCTAGGGTGCAATTGCTAAATGAGGGTGATAGGAACACTAAGTTCTTTCACCAATCAACTCTTAAACATAAGAGAAGGAATAGGATCTGCTCTCTTGTCAAGGAAACTGGGTTCCATCTCACTAAAGATGAAGACTTGGAATCGAAGGATGTTTCCTTCTTCAGAAATAATGACCGTCTACAACATTCATTGCCTTAAGAGATGACAACTCTTCTGGAGGTTATTCCTAACTTGATTTCTCCTTATGACATTAAGTCTCTGGAGTGCAAGGTGTCTATTCATGAAGTCAAATGCATTGTCTTTTCCTTTGGTTCCTACAAAGCCCGTGGTCCGAACAACTTTCCCCCTGCTTTGTTTTAAGACTTCTAGGAAGTTTTAGCTAATGACCTCCTCCTGGCTGCTAGAGAATTTTTTTAGGCTGGAAGGCTTCTAAGGAAATTGAATTCAACCTATATTGTTCTTGTCCCCAAGAAGGATTATGCTATTTCTATGTCAAACTATTTCACAAATAGTCTTTCTAATACTGCGTATAATTTTTTTCTAAAATTATAGTGAATAGGAATAAGCCCCTGTTGGAAAAAAATATTTCAAAAGTAATAAAAAATGGTTTGTGGTGGGGAGACAGATACTTGCTGTAGCCATTATCTCTCATGAAGTCATCCATTCTATGGTGCACTCCAAAAACTTGGGTATGGACTTTAAGTTGGATATTTTGAAAGCCTATGACCATGTTTCTTGGGGTTTCTTATTTGCTGTGATGGAAAAGTTTGGATTCAGAGGGTGGTTTCTGAGATTTATTAGGGAGTGTGTCTCTACCACTAGGTATGTTGTTCTCTTTAATGGCGTTCCTACCAAGAGATTTACTTGTAGAAAAGGGTTAAGAAAAGGTGACCCCTTGTCACCATATCTTTTTATTATAGTTGTTGAATTTTTGTGCCAAAATCTTCAAATGAACCTTGCCGAGGCCACCTTAGTGGAGTCCATGTTGCTTCCTCATTAGCTCCTACTTCTCACCAATAGTTCATTGATGATATATTTCTTTTTGGTTCTGCTTTGGTGGAGGAAGTTGCTAACTTGAAGGCTATTCTAAACAAGTATGTGGATCTCTTTGGGAATTCATAAATTACAATAAAAGCAAACTATATTTCTTTAATGCTACCCACTAAGTGAAGGAAAGGATTCTAAGAGTCCCGGGGTGTCAAGCAGCTGAACTTCTAGATACTTATCTGGGCCTTCCCCTTTGCAATAGGAAACCTCCAAATTCTTTTTGAAATGGAATTGTTGAAAGATTCCACAAGAAGTTAGTAGGATGGAAAGGAAAACTACACAGTCGAGTTGGTAAGCTTTTGCTCCTAAAATCTTCTCTACAAAATATTTCAGTTTATTATCTTTCTCTTTTTAAAATGCCCACTTTGATCATAAGAAAGATTGAAAAAATTCAAAAGACCTTTCTCTGGTTGGCAAAAGAAGAGAAATCCATGATTTCTCTTGTTAGTTGGGAGAAAGTTTTTTCCCCAAAAAAGTGTGGGGGGCTTGGGATTAGGATATTAAAGGAGTTCAACAAATCCTTGATGAGTAAAATGTAGTGGATTATGGTCCAGGGAAAGAAAGATTGGTCATGCATCCTTGTTGCTAAATATATGGGGAATGAAACCCCTAGTATCTTGTTGATTCACCATGACTTTCCATGGGGCTCTGTCTTTTGGAATAACATCCTAGAAACCAGAAACTTCTTGCTTCAAGGTTCTAAAAGGAAAGTGGGTGATGGGAGAACTATTAATTTCTTGGAAGAGGTGTGGGGTTCTGGGCCTATGTTATCTTTGGTAGCTCATTTGTCTCTCATTAAACATGACCTCTCAACCCTCTATGGTACTTCCATCTTTGGGTATGTCAATTGGTCTGATGACACTCCTAGATGGAGAAACTTTGAAAAGCATGTTAGTGATTTAAGAGCAACTAGAGGCAGTAATGTGTTGCCCCATTCAGAAATCTTTTACACCCTCAATTCCATTCTTGGTGACTACTTCCTATCTATTCAAGGTGGTGTTAATGACTGGATTTGGTGTGGCAACACTCTATGGCATTTTCAGTTAAATCAGCTTACAACCTATTGGAAGGTGCTCCAACCATTGATCAGAATTTCAACTAGACCAACATATGGAATCCCAAACTTATAACAAAGTTCTATTCAACCTCTCAGTTGTACCATTTTCTTGAGGGCTTAAGGAAACAATTTTGATTTGTTGAATACCATTCTCTTCGTCAAGTTTATCAAACTCCCAGGAACAAAACTCTCCACCATTATAAGTTTTTAAGCACTCAATTTTATGACCAGTCTAATTTTCAACTAGTGCTTTAAAATTCAAGAGAACATGCTAAATACTTCAAATTTTATTTTCAGCATATAAATCCAAACCTGTCTAGTGTAATCATCAAGAAAACTAAAAAAATAATTAGACCAACCAACAAAAGTTACATCTGTGGGACCAAAAACACCTAAATGCACTAGCTCAAATAGTTGAGTCTTCTTTTCATGCCCTTGAATAGAGAAGTTGATCATGCTTTGTTTCCCATAGATACCATGCTCACACAAGTCTAAATAAATAGATCTAAAACCTAGAAGTTGATCCCATTTGTGCAAACTCTCGAGGCCCTTCTTGCTTATAACAAAGTTCTATTCAACCTCTCAGTTGTACCATTTTCTTGAGGGCTTAAGGAAACAATTTTGATTTGTTGAATACCATTCTCTTCATCAAGTTTATCAAACTCCCAGGAACAAAAATCTCCACCATTATAAGTTTTTAAGCACTCAATTTTATGACCAGTCTAATTTTCAACTAGTGCTTTAAAATTCAAGAGAACATGCTAAATACTTCAAATTTTATTTTCAGCATATAAATCCAAACCTGTCTAGTGTAATCATCAAGAAAACTAAAAAAATAATTAGACCAACCAACAAAAGTTACATCTGTGGGACCAAAAACACCTAAATGCACTAGCTCCAATAGTTGAGTCTTCTTTTCATGCCCTTGAATAGAGAAGTTGATCATGCTTTGTTTCCCATAGATACCATGCTCACACAAGTCTAAATAAATAAATGCACTATCTTGTTGATTCACCATGACTTTCCATGGGGCTCTGTCTTTTGGAATAACATCCTAGAAACCAGAAACTTCTTGCTTCAAGGTTCTAAAAGGAAAGTGGGTGATGGGAGAACTATTAATTTCTTGGAAGAGGTGTGGGGTTCTGGGCCTATGTTATCTTTGGTAGCTCATTTGTCTCTCATTAAACATGACCTCTCAACCCTCTATGGTACTTCCATCTTTGGGTATGTCAATTGGTCTGATGACACTCCTAGATGGAGAAACTTTGAAAAGCATGTTAGTGATTTAAGAGCAACTAGAGGCAGTAATGTGTTGCCCCATTCAGAAATCTTTTACACCCTCAATTCCATTCTTGGTGACTACTTCCTATCTATTCAAGGTGGTGTTAATGACTGGATTTGGTGTGGCAACACTCTATGGCATTTTCAGTTAAATCAGCTTACAACCTATTGGAAGGTGCTCCAACTATTGATCAGAATTTCAACTAGACCAACATATGGAATCCCAAACTAGCACTTCACCTTAGACTTCTTGCCAGGAGACTTTGATCTCCCCTCTGATTTTGATTTTGACTTCTTGTCCTTCTTCTTGCCTTTCTCCTTAGGTCTTCCTCTGACAGCAAGAGCTTCCTTCGCCATCTTAGAAGATTTCCTTCTCATCTCTTCTAACAGCAAAGATGCAACAACATCCTCCATCTTGAAACTGGATGTTGTACTCCCAATCGCCATCACCAGATGATCCCATGAGTCTGGCAAAGAACACAATAGAAGCATACAACGATCCTCTTCTTCAGTCTTCACACCAACAAATGTTAATTGAGAAAGTAGCATATTAAATGCATTCAAATGATCAGCTACGGACCCTCCTTCCTCCATTCTCAAAGAGTATAGTTTCTTCCTCAGGAATAGTTTATTCACCAAGGACTTCCCTTGATAAATAGACGCCAGTCTCTTCCACAAGGAAGATGCAGTCTTCTCTTCATGCACATTGAGAAGAACTGAGTTTGCCAAACAGAGCTCAGAACAAACTTAGACTTCCTATCCGTGCAAGGTCCCAATCTTCTTGCTTCATGCCTATAGGTTTCACTCCAGCCACAACAATCCAAAGATCGCAATCAACAAGAAGATCCTCCATCTTGAGTTTCCACAACTCAAAGTTACTGCCATTGAATTTCTCTATTTCAATCTTTTCAGATGTACTAGCCATCTCAACCTGTAATCAGAAATAACAATTTCTACAAGACTCCCACTAAAATAGAATTGACACAAAAACCCTAACGTACCCACAATGATAACATAACCAGCCAGGCTCTGATACCACTTGTAAGGAAAATTAGATGTGAAAACAATTCTCCTAACGTAAATACCTTAGGAAAGAATGCAGATGTACTTTTAAATTTTACAATTACAATCAAGTTAAGATGCACTAAGAAACAGATTACAGAAACAAAGTTTTGACAATCACACAAGAACACCAGATATACATGGGAAAACCCTTACGGGAGAAAAACCCACCACACCAAGAGAAATCACTTTGTATTACAGTAATTGAGATTACATATAATTTACAGACTTATCTTTCTGGTGTCTATTTATAGCAGCATTCACCATTTACAAAATTGCACAGGAACCTTCACAATTACAGTCCACAGAATAAAATTCTTCCACTGCTTCAATCACGCGACAATCTGTTGAACCAACCAATGAACCAATCGATAATCCAACCGATCACAAACTACAATCTCTGAGTATATCCATGGCATTCCATGACTGTCGAACTTCCTCACAAAACCGTCACAACCAATTGTCTTCCAACTGTTCCCATTTGGCTCCTCCTATTCCTCCACAAGATGCCACATCGGAAGGTCAGACGGTCAACAAAATTTGCAATGTATTGGCATCTCGGTGAGACACTAACAGTGTCTCGCTGATGCCACATAGACTTCATATCGATGTCGCCAAGAGTCTCTGTTATCGCTAAGACATTCTATTGAGCCTCATGAGTTACACTGAGTCACCAAGCAGTCCCCCAAACCTATCGCATTCGCCAGGAGATCATAGCGAGTCACCAAAGGTATACCAAAGACACAAGTCATATCAAGCTCCAAAGGATAGTTGGCAAGACATACCGATATCGTCAAGAGGTTTCTCTGAGATCTCTATTGTCACCCTGAAGCTATCAACAGTCGCCAAGACATACACCCTTCGCTGAGAGAACATACCGAACTCCAAGACTTACCCCGAAGGCTCTTCATCATCGAGAAGACTCATCAAAGTCACTGGGACTTCTTACTGAGACCACCATGTCCCACCAATGACCAACATTCGCCAAGAGCTACACCGAAGACTTCGAAAGGTGTTTCTATCAGTGAGACATTCAATGTTCGCTGAGACATCTTCCTGGGACCTTTGAGTTACCCCAATAGCCATTAGCTATCAGCAAGACATCCTTCAGTCGCTAAGACGTTTCTCCAACCACTTTGAGTTACTCTGAAAAATGTTTGGATGTGTTCCTGTCAGCAAGACTTCAACTGTTCACTAGGACTTCTCACCGAGCCATATGTTACGACGAAGACACCAACAGTGTTCCTTTCGGCGAGAAATTTAGCTTTCTCTGCAACTTCTTAGCGAGAACGCTTAGCTATCCCGAAGCCCATAGTCGACAAGAGTCTCCCCGATACACGATTGAATGGCCTGTCGGCTAGAGGTCTCCCGAGCGCTATGAGGTCATAACGAACACTCCTTGTCACAGCGATAGACTCTATAGTGCAACCTTTCGGCAAGACTTCTGCAAGGTCACAACGACCTGTTCAAAACATAATGAATCAAACTGCTAGTCAGCCAGACAATGAAGATGTCACACTGACTTGGCTCTAATGGAGGTTTCAACTTGTATTGTTTGAGGCACATATTTCCAACAACTTGGACAAAAGACGCTCTACTACTGGATACATGTTCACATTTGCAAGGCCAACAATCAGTTGGATTTCTATATTGCAACAATTGGTAGTACTCTCTACTACAAAAATGAAATACATTGCACTCAACAAAGGTCCTAAGGAAATGTTATGGTTACAACATTTATTGGGTGAATTGGGTTGCAAACATGTTTTCACTCTATTTAGTGACAACAACACTATTCATTGGGCCAAAAATGCATCATTTCACAATTGAACAAAGCATATTGAGTTGAGATATTACTTAATTTGAAGTGTTCTTGAAGAGGGCAAGCTGAATTTGAAAAACATGCATACTAGTGTGAATTTAGTTGATCAATGCACTTATGAAGTTATTCTCAAAGGAGAAGCTCGAGCTTTGCAGAGCTTCTCTTGATTTGGTAAAATTGTGATGATAAACTTGCAAAGGTAGGTGCATCTTGGAGCTGTAGCATGGTTTGGACTTCAAGTGGGAGATTGTTGCAGACTGTGAAGTCCAATGGTCACTTTGGCTGTCCCTTCACCTTCATCTTCACCTTCTTTGTCTTATCCTGCCAAAAAGAAGTTTACAATATATATTCAAATGAGATCGATAATTGAATTCATTCTTTATCATGAACTTGTATTTGTTGTTGTTGAATAATAAAGATTTGTGCCTGCCATTCCCGTGGATGTAGCCATTCTTTGGTGAGACATATAAATTGACGTCACTGTTCTATATCTTTGTTTTGTGCATTTAATCGCTGATATTCTCCTTGTACTTTAACATGAACAACATAGCCCATCTGATACCATGAAAAGAAAAGGAGAGAAACACAGAAACAAAACAGAGCAGAACTCTCTGAATTCGAGCACACAGATTGCATATTCTTCTGTTCAATTTATAGACAAATACATTAAAAATTATACAAATACTCTAGCATAGAGTTAACTCAGACATTTATTATGGATAAGTGAAAAGAGAGCAGCAGTGGACGGCTGTAGGCGGCGCTAAGCGGCTGGTCTGTGCCGACTTGTATAATTAATTTGTTCATTCTAACATAATTTACTTTACATTAAGAATGGCTGTTTATTTCTGAATTCTGTCTGAATACGCTCTATACTTTCCATCGTATATTTCTATTAAGACACACTTGTGAAATATATATGCCAACAATTTACATTATGATACAACCAATGATACTTCCAATCAAGATGATTTGTACCAACCTCAAAAAATGATGAAGTAATTTTATTTGAGGGAAATGATTGACTGAAGTAAACGATTTATGATGAATTTTCTTTTTAATTCTGAAAATTTAAATCATCTTTGATATCAAAAAATGAAATTTTGCTGGTTGTCCAAATATCCAGAGAATGTGGAAGAATGGAAAGCACTTCACAATAGAATAGAGAATGTGAAACTGGCCTTATCCAGACTTGTCAATCTTGGAATTTTCCTTATTTATACAAATCGGATCTGAAGAAGGAATTTTATCTGCGATTGGAAAGGAGCTATCTGGCATCGAAGAGCAGAATGCAGTGATCATAGTTGACCATGGTTCCATGTGCTAAGATTCAATGCTTTAGCAGTTAATGCTATCTTCTTTCGCAATCTGTGCTTTATATAGGTAATACAATGGTTGCTTACTATAGGCCTAGATTGGTATTAACGAATTGCAGTCGCATTTGTGAACATTTGTAAGTAGAAAACAGGTCACCTAATTTAAAAGCTGCTCATATGGTAAAGATACATATTCCACTTTTATGAGAAGTTTTCGAGTTTAAAATTGAAATGCAAATGATAGTGAAATCCCGGATGTGTGATTTGGGCTTGTTCTGCAGAATCTTCTTCTTTTCCTTAGGAGCTTATGAATGCTTTGAAAAAACCCATGCATGCTTTTCCCATTTGAATAAACCCAGACATTACTCTTTTGACACCAGCTTTTTCCTTGTTGATTTAACAAAGAAAGACTTCTTTGTAAGCTAATTTTGTCAAGGTAACAGAAATAGAAATTCTGAAAATCTATCACCCAAAGGAATTTGAAATGGAACAATGCCATGCACCTGAGACTGGAATCTTTGAAATTTTAAACAAAGATAAAACTTATTCTGTTAAAAAATTCTGCTCTACTACTACGCGCACGTTCAATTTCAATTTTTTGTGCTATAGCTCTGGCCATGGCGAAGCTGGGTTCGGGGGGGCAGTTGGCGTACCCCTCTAGGACTTTGTCCTCCCTGACAGCTGGCAATGCCGGCACCTCGACTCCAGCTGCCCGTTCTTCGGAATCTAAAGTTTGTGTGGAGGGTAAGTCTCGAGATGGAGGTACTCTCAGCGTTCATCATGAAGCTGCCTTCTCGATGCAGAAAAGGAATCAAAAGTCGTATTCAGACAAACTTGTAGGTAACTCATTTGTCTCGAAAGGGGCTTTGTTTTCTCCCTTGGCATTACTTGGCATTAAAAGAGTGTTGTGTGGTGGAAGGGTTGGAAGTGTCTATCCCCGATGAAATAATGGATGAATCTGTGGCTAGTCTATAATTGTCAATGGTTGGGAGGTTTTTAGCCTTTAGGCCTAACATTGATCAGGTTCGCAGATGGATGAACTCGGCCTGGACTCTTAAAGGCGAGGCTAGTGTGAGTGCTATGTCTAATGGCCTTTTCTTTTTTGGTTTCAATAGCCAGGAAGATTTGGTCTTGGCTCTCACGGGAGGTCCCTAGGCGTTCGACAAGAATTTTAAGAACTGCTTGGTGCTATGCAAATGGAAACTGGGTTTAGACCCATTCGCAGATCTTGGCTCTATTGCTCCTACATGGGTTAGGCTCCCTGGCTTACCCTCGAGTTCTGGCATTATAAGGTGTTTCAGGGGATTGGTAACACCTTTGGGAATCTGCTAGCGGTGGACAAGGTCATGACATAGAGATCTAGGCTTGTTTTTGCTAGAATCTATGTCAATGTTGTTGTTAATAGTGTTCTACCCACTTCTATCACTTTGAAATCTAAGTTTGGGTCTTGGACCCAAGCTCTGGAGTATAAAAATGAAAGACTGTATTACCAGATTTACCAAAAGTTTGGTCATCTAAGTAATACTTGTAGAAGGATGCCTCTCCAGAAGAATAAGGAAACTATTGTTTGCTCTCCCACTAACATCTCCCCTGTTTCGGCTAGGTGATGCAATGAGGCCCAGAATGAGATCTGGACTAAGGAGGCATGAACAAAGACTGATGGGAGGAGAGAACCCCCTCTTTCCAATTGGTTCCTTTGTGTCAGATAAAGGATTGGATCTTTGTGTCTCTTTAAATAAGGTCTCAGCCCCTTTAGATTCGCTAAGTGAGAAGATGCAAGAGTCACTGGCTATCTTGGGTTTTAAAGAGTTGGCTATTTCATCACCTCTTATGAATGAGGTTAACGATGAACCCTGGACCAAACTGCATGGAAAGTCTAAGAAGAAAAATAAATTGGATATAGGGAATGATTCGAAAGTGGGTAGAGCAAATAACAAGGAGGTTAGACTCAAAGAAGCAGTAAGAGAAATAGCCTCAGGGAAGTAGAGAACCCTAGAGGGGCTCTCTAATGGACCTAAATCTAAGAAGTGATTGGGGAGACTTCTCCCCTTGGACCAAGGAAAGGTTTGGCTGGCCCCTTCTTTTAGCTTTAATGAAGTTTCTTTTGTGGAATATTAGAGGACTTAATAGTCCTCTTAAACAACATATCCTCAAAGGTTCTATCTTTGATCTTAAAATTGATGTCCTTTTAATTTAGGAAACCAAGATGAAAAGGGATGTGCTCGAAAAGCTGGTGAAGTTTGTCTACACTAAGGCCCACTACTGTGTCTATGAGGCTGAAGCTACTTCTGGTGGAATCGCTACTTTGTGGAACCCGAACAAGCTAAAAGGTAAGGAAGGGTTTAGTAATAAAAATTGTTTAGAAGTAACTTTAGAAGACAACAAAAGTGGGTTGGAGTGGCACCTTGTTAATATCTATGCCCCTAACTCTAGGGCTGCTAGAAATCAGCTATGGGACTATTTGTCTATGATCGTATCTAAGAATCTAGATAAGAAGTGGATGCTTGATAGAGATTTCAATACTCCCCTATACCCTTTGGAGAAACTAGGTGGTTTAGAGGACTTCTCTGATAGTATGTTTGATTTTGCCAGCTTCATTTCCAACATGGGCCTCCTTGATGTGGAACTTTTGAGTTCCAAATTCACTTGGTCAAACAAATGTAATGGTAATAATCTCATCCAAGTGAAGTTGGACTAATTTTTGATCTCGGGTGACTGAGGTCTCTTAGCTAACCTTCAACTTTCAGCTCTCCCAAGGTCTACCTCTGACCATTGTGCCTTGGTCTTAAATTGGGAAGAAAATAGGAAAATGGGGGCCTTTCCCTTCAGATACAAACTTATGTGGAGCCTACACCCAAAATTCTAAGACCTGATCAAAAGGTGGTGGAATCTCCCTTGCCAAGGTATGCCTATGTTCAAAATTTCTCAAAAACTTTAAAGAATAAGGACTAATGTCCAAGGATGGAATAGAATCACTTTTGGAAATATATTCCAGACTAAGAAAAAAGTCCTCAAAGAGCTTAAAACTATCCAAGACTTGTATGAGAAAATGAACCAAGAAATGAATTGTCTCTAGTTGCTAGGAAAGAGGAGATCTTCTAGAAACAGAAATCTAGGGTGCAATTGCTAAATGAGGGTGATAGGAACACTAAGTTCTTTCACCAATCAACTCTTAAACATAAGAGAAGGAATAGGATCTGCTCTCTTGTCAAGGAAACTGGGTTCCTTCTCACTAAATATGAAGACCTGGAATCGAAGGATGTTTCCTTTCTTAGAAATAATGACCGTCTACAACATTCATTGCCTTAAGAGATGACAACTCTTCTAGAGGTTATTCCTAACTTGATTTCTCCTTATGACATTAAGTCTCTGGAGTGCAAGGTGTCTATTCATGAAGTCAAATGCGTTGTCTTTTCCTTTGGTTCCTACAAAGCCCGTGGTCCGAACAACTTTCCCCCTACTTTGTTTTAAGACTTCTAGGAAGTTTTAGCTAATGACCTCCTCCTGGCTGCTAGAGAATTTTTTTAGGCTGGAAGGCTTCTAAGGAAATTGAATTCAACCTATATTGTTCTTGTCCCCAAGAAGGATTATGCTATTTCTATGTCAAACTATTTCACAAATAGTCTTTCTAATACTGTGTATAATTTTTTTCTAAAATTATAGTGAATAGGAATAAGCCCCTGTTGGAAAAAAATATTTCAAAAGTAATCAAAAATGGTTTGTGGTGGGGAGACAGATACTTGCTGTAGCCATTATCTCTCATGAAGTCATCCATTCTATGGTGCACTCCAAAAACTTGTGGGGTTTCTTATTTGCTGTGATGGAAAAGTTTGGATTCAGAGGGTGGTTTCTGAGATTTATTAGGGAGTGTGTCTCTACCACTAGGTATGTTGTTCTCTTTAATGGCGTTCCTACCAAGAAATTTACTTGTAGAAAAGGGTTAAGAAAAGGTGACCCCTTGTCACCATATCTTTTTATTATAGTTGTTGAATTTTTGTGCCAAAATCTTCAAATGAACCTTGCCGAGGCCACCTTAGTGGAGTCCATGTTGCTTCCTCATTAGCTCCTACTTCTCACCAATAGTTCATTGATGATATATTTCTTTTTGGTTCTGCTTTGGTGGAGGAAGTTGCTAACTTGAAGGCTATTCTAAACAAGTATGTGGATCTCTTTGGGCAATTCATAAATTACAATAAAAGCAAACTATATTTCTTTAATGCTACCCACTAAGTGAAGGAAAGGATTTTAAGAGTCCCGGGGTGTCAAGCAGCTGAACTTCTAGATACTTATCTGGGCCTTCCCCTTTGCAATAGGAAACCTCCAAATTCTTTTTGAAATGGAATTGTTGAAAGATTCCACAAGAAGTTAGTAGGATGGAAAGGAAAACTACACAGTCGAGTTGGTAAGCTTTTGCTCCTAAAATCTTCTCTACAAAATATTTCAGTTTATTATCTTTCTCTTTTTAAAATGCCCACTTTGATCATAAGAAAGATTGAAAAAATTCAAAAGACCTTTCTCTGGTTGGCAAAAGAAGAGAAATCCATGATTTCTCTTGTTAGTTGGGAGAAAGTTTTTTCCCCAAAAAAGTGTGGGGGGCTTGGGATTAGGATATTAAAGGAGTTCAACAAATCCTTGATGAGTAAAATGTAGTGGATTATGGTCCAGGGAAAGAAAGATTGGTCATGCATCCTTGTTGCTAAATATATGGGGAATGAAACCCCTAGTATCTTGTTGATTCACCATGACTTTCCATGGGGCTCTGTCTTTTGGAATAACATCCTAGAAACCAGAAACTTCTTGCTTCAAGGTTCTAAAAGGAAAGTGGGTGATGGGAGAACTATTAATTTCTTGGAAGAGGTGTGGGGTTCTGGGCCTATGTTATCTTTGGTAGCTCATTTGTCTCTCATTAAACATGACCTCTCAACCCTCTATGGTACTTCCATCTTTGGGTATGTCAATTGGTCTGATGACACTCCTAGATGGAGAAACTTTGAAAAGCATGTTAGTGATTTAAGAGCAACTAGAGGCAGTAATGTGCTGCCCCATTCAGAAATCTTTTACACCCTCAATTCCATTCTTGGTGACTACTTCCTATCTATTCAAGGTGGTGTTAATGACTAGATTTGGTGTGGCAACACTCTATGGCATTTTCAGTTAAATCAGCTTACAACCTATTGGAAGGTGCTCCAACCATTGATCAGAATTTCAACTAGACCAACATATGGAATCCCAAACTTATAACAAAGTTCAATTGTTTCTGGTGGGCAACTTTACATGAAAGAATTCCTAACTATTGATATTCTTAATAAAAGGGGATTCCAATTGGTGAACATATGTGTTCTCTGATTTTCTGCTGAAGAATATACTAATCACTTGCTAATTCATTGTCCCTAAATGCTTGGGAAGTATGGTCTTTGTCCATGCAAAATCTCCTTTCTAATTGGTTGTTTCCTCGGGAAATGAAAGACCTTGTGAGTCAATGGAGCTTCCGCCCTTTCCCTCATCCTATAATTAAGGAAATTTGGAAACAAGTCCCTCCATCAGTTTGTTGGCATTTATAGAAGGAATGAAACAATAGGATTTTTATGGAAAAGCAGAGAAGCAGTGGCAAGGCGTTTTATAGCAACAAATGGTTGAGAACCTGAATTCAAAATCTTTTGGCTTCTCAAAATTCATGCCCAACTATATACGCATTAGAATTAAACAACTATGGGGGCTTAATCAAGACCTGCCCAAGATTAATTGGACCAAAATCATAAGTAGGAAATTGACTTACTGGAGGCCCCCTTGAGCATTGTATTAAACTAGACTTCGATGGTTGTTCTAAAAGAAATTTATTGGAATGGTAGCAGGTGGAGGTTTGATAAGAGACCACTATGGGAGGTGTATTGAAGCCTATACTAAATGTATTGGTAATGCAACCAATGTAAAGGCAGAGACTTTCGGTGCCTAGAGAGGTATTAAGAGTCTAAAAAAACTTGACTTTGATCTAAACTAATTGTGGATTGCCTAGAGAGATATTAAGAGGGATGACATGCTGCAAAAGACAGGGTCCAACGAAGTGTGTGATGTGTACTAAACGTTGCGGGGAGGTGGACTACAGTGTGGACTGGGTGATGTCAGCTTGTTTTTGTCTTGTTAGCAATGGTGTCGATGAGGATCCAGCTCAATGGATGGTGTATACTAAAAGTGGCGAGGAGGTGGAGTACAACATGGACTGGGTGAGGTCAGCTTGGCTTAGCATTTTAGCATGTGCATGTATGGCTTGGTAGTGTTCTCATCATTACTTGACAATGATTGGTGATTTTAATGGAAAGTATCTCCTACCTTGGGATAATTCTAATCACATTGAAAAGGAAAGTACCTTACGGACTTACACTTTTATTTTCGTTTATGTCAATTATTTTATCACTACTAGGCACATCGAGCGGAGCTTTAGTGACATGAAAGTGGATCACGTGGCTAAGGATTTGAGATTTAATTTAATCATGACATCTAAGACCTATAGCTCATTTTCTATGAGCCCTCGCATATTTCCTATGCCGAAATTAATCGGATGTCCTTCCATCGAAGTTTGGGCCGCAAATGGATTTTATTATACATCATTATTAAGTCTTGGGGTTGTGTACACATAGATTATGGGTACCGGAAGATTGGAAAAATCTGGAAAAAATATTACCACCCTCCTATCCTTGACGAGTCCTTCCGTAAAGGCTTTAATGGATCCTTTTGGAGGTTGTGCGAATTTGGTGGCTGGGCAGTGGATGTCTAGGCCGCTATTTTTCCACCAAATTTTACTGAAAACTTTAATATTGTGTTAAATGTTAACTTTTTGCCTACTATTGTGACTATGGTGAAGGGTAAAATTTTTTTCATCTACCTCAGTTACTGTAATTCCATGGGGGGTCCAAGATCTGAGCCACTTTCCTATGTGCCTTTTGTGACAGAACGTGGATCTTTGGAAGCTCTTTCAAGACGCTAGTATGATGCCATTCTTTATGGCGATGAGAGGGTATAACGATGACATAACTGTGAAATTTTAGAACTTATGGAGAGAAGATAGAGTTTAGATTGGCAACATTGGGTTTGAAGGGTCCCCCAGGTTGACTGTGGCTATGACTAGTCTTCAATATAGCAGATTAAGGGTATCCAAAATCAACAACAATAATTACCAAAGGTTTATGGATAGATTTCTCAAAGGTGATGACAAGCTTGAAATGTTCCATAATGGTTACAATAGGGAGCTCGGACCCTTATGGGGTGGTTAGTGTGCATATCATGAAGACTTTTACCCTAGATGGGTGTTATTCTACTGTTCGTTGGTACAATGTTCCCTTTCACTACCATATGCATAGGAATGAAAGAATTAATATACTTTTTTTGTTTTCTTCCCTCAAACAATGCAAGGCCAAGGGAGCTTCACTCTCCCTCCACCAAGGTCTAATTTAGTACCTTTATAATTATTCCTTGGCCATTACTCCCTTGTCGGGTCCTTTTGGTACTAACCCTACCATTATTGTTGCCTCCGTGAATCAACCAGACCCCTTCCCCTTCCCCCCTTAGGTTAATACTTCATGTGAGGGTACTTCCTCTGTGAGACCTCCTCCCAAAAAAACCCCTGTTGTTCTTCCTGGTTTGAAACAATCTTCTATTTAAGGTCTTCCTACAAAGGGAAACCTTGCTGCTCAAAATCTAAAAGGTAAAGAGAGTAGCTCCAACTTAGGTACTTAAAGGAAGGGTTCTAACAACTCTGAACCCAAAATAGCTAAAAAAATCACTATTGTGATTACGGACGAGGAGGAACATGGAAAAATGGATGATTCTAGCAGTGAGAAGGGTTAAAGAAGGTCGGCAAGGCTCACAGGACAATAAGCTAAAGGTTAAAAACTCAACTTTGAAGAACCTAGGGGTGACCTTGAAGAAGAAGCTCCACCCACCATTAATCCTAGTAAAAAGGAGTTGCTAGTGCTTCTAGGTGTAGACCTCTTGGAGGACTCTACTAGCAGTGCATAATTTGATGGAGGAAACCAACCGATGGTTGAAGATTAAGAGGTTGAGGAAGTGGAAGGGGTTAAGAATATTGAGAAAGATATCAAGGATGTGGTTATGGAAGTCACACAAGGAATGGAAGTACACGCTACAGAGGAAAAGGAAGAGGAAGTGCAGTATAAAAATAGGCCCCTCGAATTCTATGTTACTCAATTTTGGGAGCTTTAGAACAAAGTGGAAGGGATGGACAAGGCCTTCAATAAGTTATCGACCATTACATTGGGAATTATGGGAAGGGCTATCTTCGATACAGTGAATGGTGCAACTAAGGTTAGGAAGGCCTCCAAAAGATGAATGCCTCTCAGGCTGATGAGGAGCAACTAGTCGAGGGAGCTACTGGATCTATGGAACAATACAACGAGGCAATGGATTAGCTAGTGCAAGAATGGAACCTAATCTACTATTTGAGAGAGTAGTTTGGGTCCTTTGGGTCTATGCATTTTGTTTTTTGGATGATGTACTCTTTGGGACTACATGCCCCTAGTTTTATTAGGCTTGGTTTTTTGTTTAGGCTTGTTGTTTTGTGTGTTTAGGGTGTCAGTTCTACTACAGGTGTTGGATGGTTTTTTCCCCTGCTATTTTGTTGTGTCTATTTTTTTGGCCTCTAGGCTTGGTTATGCTATTGGTTGGCTTCAAGGGAACTTTCCCCTTCTTTTGTTATAAAAAACTTACTCTATTTTGTAGTTTGTTGGTAAAATAAATTATAAAAACCATCCTTTTTTTTTTTTAATTCAACTTTCAACAACTTTTAATTTAATAAATCAAGCATATTCTATCTAATTTAGAAGTGACAATTTCATAACATTTCCAACCATGATCATGGTAATAACTATACATCAATTGTGATAAGATGAAAGTGTAAAAATAGAAATCACATAATAAGCCCAGTAATAAGCTTCTCATAGCCTGCTAAACCTTTAGAGTGGGTGGATCTTGACATCTAGCATGCCCATACTATTGATGAAAGTCACTCCAACTTTCTATGGAGTAGCTCTTGACATCTATCACCAACATAGTAATTGTGAAAGTCATCTAACCATTTACAATTAGGTTTAGTATTTATCACCTTGTATTACTGACAAGAGCTAGCTAAAACATAAGATACAATCATTAACTCATTTCATTTGTCACATATACAGTGCTAGTGATAGCTAGCTAAATTGTGCTTGGATTGTATCATGGGTGGCCCTTCGCATCCTTCACCTTTATGCTATTGGTGAAAGTTGAGTAATTCTTAAGATATTACGAATAACACCTAACATTTTATTTGCATAATATTAGTTGTAGTAGACTATCCACACTTGTATCAAGCTCGATTTTGACATATGGGGTGATCTTATAGCCAAGTACACATAATCCAATTATCACATCCATTCACGTATACTAGTAAAGTTGGCCTAGTTACATGCCAAATAATGTGATCCATGATGTTATATTGGTCTTGAGGTCAAATTACAAACACTCAAATAACACATTGAGCCCACATGGGTTGGCTCATATCCTAATGCATATAGATAAACAAATATGAAACCATATATAATCAACTTGTCCATTCACTTTATTCAAATTTTACTCAAAAACACATTATTTACTCAACATAAATTAACTCATAATAATAGGATAGAGTAATATTTTTCTTCCAAGTACATAAGTTTTTTTAGAATAACAACCATCAAGCTTAACATACAATCCACAAGAAAGATAGAAAGGAAAATACTAAACCTTATTCGATAATACTTACTTTAATTTCCCATATTTGGCAAAGTGGTCATAATGAGCTTCACCCTAAACTCATCACAAATACAAGAACATATATAGAGCAATTAAATCCTCTATAAGAGTAAACATTATCCACATATTTAGATCATATTAATTTAATTCTACCTAATTGTTAGAGACAATTTATAATATTTCCTTAAAGTTCTAAGTTATCATTAGCATCTTCAAGCTAAATTATATCATTCGTGGATCCATGTCACAATGTTAAGGTGTTTAGTGCATACATTTAATTATTTTAATTCATATAACACTAAAGGAATCCTAACAAATTCATATTAGGACAAACCATGATGAAAATGATTGATATTTCATCTAATATTGGAGTTGGTGGGGAAGCCAAACACCACAATCCTTTGAGTAGATAAGCTTGATAATGATCAATTGTCTTTCATTCAGTTAAACATATTAATTGGAGGTGAGATCACTATCATACATAAAAATTTGGCCTCAAGTTCAAGCATGCTAAGAAGAGAAGGTTGATCAATTTTAGGACCAACCCATAACCCTAGTGTGATTCCCTAAAACCTCCTCTATGGACTTGGATCATAGGGGAATGAAAATGGGATCTAAGTCCTACGTATTTCTCCTAGTATTACATATATTAGGATGAGAAATCATGATTTCCTTAGTTAAGATAACCTATATAAATAATATAGATAGTCATTATTGTCATGTATGTTAGTGATGTATAGCCCTAAATGATTCCTAGCCTTGATAGATAGTTTCCTAAACATCCTAGGTAGGAACTAGCTTAAAAAATATATCATGTAAGAAAAATATAACACAAATATATTTGAAATTTGTTTACTAAATCCATTCAATGTATATGGCAATTACTAGGAACAAGTTTTACAAACCACCTTAATTTATAAATGGTCCCAATTACCAAACATCTTATTGTAGCATAAAAAATTATCACCCTTGAAAATTTCACATTAGGTTTCTACCCCCTATATGCTTGGACCTAATTATGCATTCAATTACCTGTTTTATAAACATCTTCAAAAAATCAAACAATGTGAAAAGAAAATGAGCATTTAATATTTTTCCTTGACACTTTAGGCCCCAAAAAAGATGGATCTAGTCTAGGGTACCCCACACCCTAGTCCACCACTTTTTGGCCCCTTTTTGGATATGTCAATGAGAGTATTTTATTATTTGAATTCCCAAAGTCATTTGTTGGCTATCGGTATTTGATTTTTGAGAAATTAGAAGAATTGCATATAAATAGAAAGTATTTTCACCATTTCAATCCTAGAACTTTCATTGAGCATATTGATGATCCTGAAAAGGAATCAAGAGCAATCAAGAGAAAAATTATCAATATTATTGCAGTATTTATTCTAGTCAAGCATCATGTCAATTATTCATTATGTTTTCATGTAAGTTTGTTCATGTTTTATGATCATTTGTTTTGTGAGTACTAATAATTGCAAGACTCCAATCAAGCAATCAAATTCTCCTTGAAGGTGATGAAAACATGAATTCAACCCATCAAGGAATGCAAATCTAAGTAGTGAGTTGCAACATTAGTCAATTCATTACTTTTTTATCATTTAGCCTCTACTCAACTGAGGGTAAATTGTCTTTATATATCATCATAGCCATTGTGGAGGTAGAAGTACCAAAATGGGGTTTAACATAGGAAATCCCTTATATGGTGCAAGAATCTCCCCTCTTTAAAGTGTGTGTAGGTTTTTAGATCTAAATCAAAGTGGAGGAAGATTGAAGACTAATTGTTCATTTAAATACATTCAAGACCTACAAATTGAAAAGACATGCAAACTAGATTTTTACATCAACATAGAAAGTTTTGACAGTGACCTTGGGAGAACAAGATGTTTGTGTGAATATATGTCTTGTACCTAGCAATTTACCTTGCTAGGGACTTAGGGGACTTATTCACATGTTAAGTTTACTTAGGATATAAGATTCCTTCTAGAAGTCTTTTTTGGAATATCTAGATCTTATCTTTCTAACATTTAATTCTTGATTCCTAATTTGTTAGGAGTTATTTGACACAAGTCATAGGATTAAGACACATGTCACAATAATGTTTAATCCTATTACCAACCTTTTCTATATAAGAAAGGTCATTGTACACTTTGTAACATACCTCATCATTATTTTTAACTTGGGAATCAAAAAAACTTAAAAAAATACTAGATTTGGAGGGTTTCTTTATGCGGGTTTCATTATAGGTCACTTTTGGCTCCTATTGGAGAAAATATAAGCTCATTTTCTAGTCGAGGGAGGCTGAGAAAGTCAAGATTGACTTTTATTTTGCCTAAATGCGACAATTTTTGCCAAAGTTATAAGGTTTTGTAGATTTCAAGATCTAGAGGTAGAAAATCTTTTGGCATACTTTTAGCCTAAATCGAACTTTCCATCATGTTCAAAAGGTCCAAAATACAATTTTTAATATAAAATACATCTATGTTTGGTGTCAACTTTTTTTGAGGCAATTTTTTTACTTGGGTAGGCCATATGGATCCCCCAATATAGGCAACGTGATCCTATCGGTACTACCAAGCACTTTGAGGTTTGTAGGTGGGATGGGAATGCACCACCATAGTGGGTAGTGCCACCACCTCCACTTTTCCCTCCTACCTCTCTTCGAGTGGAGGTTTATTTTTTCTAGCTACTTGACCCACAATCTCATAGAGAACCACCCACCAACACCTAGGGGCTAGAATTTTGTGCCAATTAAGTCTATCAAGCCCTAATAGGACAAATTTTTTCAATGGGGCATAAATTTTCACCTAGGTATCAAAATTTTGCAAATGAGATATCATTGAAAAAGTCTGGTTTCATGTACTTTGTAGTGGTGCATGTATTTTTAACATATTTTTTTGTACAGGTACATTTTATTTTCAATTGAAGTCAGATCTCCCATTTGGACCTCTTAGCTCATAAATTTTTTCATGGAACTCCAAATTTTCATGATTTTTGCGACATAGGATAGGTATTAAGGAGCCTATTATTTTTCCCATGCACTTTTTCTATATTCATATTTGGGTGTTTTGAACATCTTTTGGATCTAATTTATTATTTGTAGACACATTAAGATAAAGTATCATTTTATTTATATTTTTTGAGGATTTCGCATATTTCATTGTGCTTTTTGTACTCACACTATGTTAAAAAGTGACATGGGTGAGCTATGATTCCCTTTATTTTTCCATGACACCTTTTTCAAGAGATTTTTATTCCATGATAGCATAAAATTGAAGATATTTTTCCCTCATCCATGCATTTTTTGTTTGCACACCCTTTTTATTTATGGGTACTTTCATTTGCATGTTCAAATTTTCTTTCCTCTCCTACATGCACTTCTTGGTGACACAAAATTTCAATGGACCTGTCTTGGCGCTTCCTTTCTACATTATGTGAAAGTTTCTATTGTTTGTGCTAATGTGTGATCTATGTATCTAGTTCATGTTCCTATGTACTAAGTGGATGTAACTACTGGTTACCAATGCATTTTAGTGAGATGGAGCATCTACCATATGGACACTCTTACATTCTTATTTCTATACATAACCTATTTCCACTTGATCAATATTCTTTAGACTATTGGTACTTGTGCTATCTATATCTTCGACTTCCAAATATTTTCCTTTGTTTGTCATCTGATATCAGTAGTGTCATTGTGGGAACTCATGCATATTCTTGTCTTCTTTATCCTAACCAACATCTACTTTGGAGGAGGTTCTCCATTTCAACACTATTTCAGTCATTATTTGATAGTTGTCTATAGATTCTTCATGCTTCAGTTATGTTATTCACTTTACTATTTTTTTGGACATTGGTTTGGAGGCCTTTTTAGTCCTTTGTTCACTTTTCTCTATTTTGGAGAGGATTTTTTCCCATGAGGTTTTCTCCCTTTTTCTAGTTGTGAGATTAGATTGTTTGTACATGGATACCTCAGCAGGCCTTCTTCATTGGGACCCATAATGCGTTCTTTTCTTTTTATGCATTCAAATTTTTGGGTTTTTAGCTACTCCCTGAGTTCATCTTATGGAGGGTATTAGATTCATCATTCACTAGCTAATCATTAATTAATCTTTAATTAGTTATTAGGCTATTTTTATTTTCATGCACTTAAGCTAAATCTAGGAGCATTTTTTTCTATTAACTAGTGTGAGCTAATATTAGATCATTATGTCTCACCATATAGGGTTGTTAGGTCTAAGATCATGTAAGAACAAAAACCTTGTGCTTCAACAAAATAACTTGCACACAATGAGCCCAATTCACATTATCAAAGAAATTGATAAAAGAGTTAATTAAAATTTAAAATATGAGCTTGACTAAATAGGCAAGGAGATGAAGGTATTCATGTGAAACACAATGAATGACTAACTCTTCAAAGTTGGAACACTAGTTAACTTAATGAAATGTGTTCTAGTGAGTGGCAATTGGTCATGCAAGAGGTGAAGAGGTGTCTCACAAAGTGAGAACACTTGTCTCAACCACAAGAGATGAGACAAACCTCTATAAGTACACTAAGTGAGATTAAGTGTAGTGTGAATAGGAATCTACTAAGTAGGCTAATAGCTAACTAGTTTAAAAATACCTCTTTTAACACCCCTTAGGTGATACTTAGGGATTACACTAGACACTAAAAAGATGAGTCCTAGTTCTAAACAAGGACTTATAAGGTACTAATGTACAATAAAAATCTCTTACAAATGGAGAAAGTGGAAAAAACCCAGTGGGAACAAAAGTACTCTCCAAGAAATAGAAAGAGAAGGATAAGACCTAAATTTATGTCCCATGATGAACTATTGGAAGAAGAATAAGGAGAGATTGTTGGAAGTTTTGGACAGTTGGCAACATGAGCATGAATTGCATACTAGTGCTTGACCCACTGTTGCCATTGCTTTCAACATAGATATGATTAGCCTAGTATGTTTTGTAAGAGTTACTAAAGATATGTGTACAACATTGGTTGATCTAATAAATATGATCATACAGGAAATTAGCTAAGTACTTCTACTAACTATTTTTTTTTCAGTGCATCAGTTTTTGGGTCCACACTCCACCATAATAAGTGATCTCGCTTTACATTTTTAACCATGGTTTGAATCCTATTAGATTTAGGTAAAATCAAGATTCTATGGAATTTTGTAAAATATCCTAGAAGTTATGCTTCACAGAGTTCGTCTTTGTGTATCACAATCATTTCTCTATATTACATGTTAGTGTGGGAGATTCCGCTTTCCTCCATGGATAATTTTTTTTTGTCACAATTCTAAAGATAGACTTACTAATTTCAGCTAAGTGTGAATTTAAAGGAAGATCGAGTCTCAAAGTTTCTTACATGGAGAAGAGTATATATGATTGAAAGTTTTTGTGATTGGGTCCAATTCTTGGCCGACCTAATACATGATATATTTTGTGAATTTTAAATATATAATGCAAATGTTTGTAGGATCTATTTTAGGTCCATTCCAACTTAAATTATGTATTACACATTTTATTTAAGCATGTGGATGGTTGTTGAATCGAGTATGTAGATGAAAAAGCTATTTTGAATGGTTTTTGGTCACATCTAATTAGGTCGACTTAATCGATGTATGCAGATGTAATTGGGTAAATATATGTAAGAAAATTTTTAGTTTTAATGATGGATGAAAGAGGATAACTAGTACATAAGGTACGAGTAATATCAAATGATGTGAACATGTGCTTTTAGAGGTGTGAGATCAGAATAAGAGAAAAATTGTTGAACAATTGCTAAGTAGAGTAGTACTTTGAATTCAAAGCTTCAATGGAACTAAAATTCAACACAAGGAAGATGAACATTTATTAGTTCACATTTTGTCTTAGTAGCTATCTCTTTTTTGTGTCTAATTCTAGCTATGAGCCTTATAGGGATAGTGTGCCCTAGTAGTGAGCCCCTATATCATACTATATTTGTATATAATATATTGCTAGCTAATCCTCGTCGTCATTTTTCCCTTTTTTGGGTTTTCCATGTAAAAATCCTGGTGTTCGTCCATTATGTAATCTTGTAGATGTTTTATGCTTTCTTTCCTTGTTTTTGTTAATATTTTTTGGTGATTGGATAAGTTGTGTTCAAGTGTTTAATAGAATAATGATTCACCCCCCCTCTTAGTATTCTGGGTGTTCAACTATTGGTATCAAAGCTTGGTTCCTTAGAAAATCCTAAGAGTTTGAGGAAGATCTTGTAGATTGAACACATGGCTAATAGAAATTATCTTATTCCTCTAGAAAAAAGTTCTACAACTGAACACATAGAAGATGACTACTGGATTGAAAAAGAAGAACTTAAAGTAGCCCTTGAGGACCTTGACAAGGTTGAAAGTGAGAATAAGAGTTTGAAAGAAATCCTTTAGGGAGGAAATTACTTGCATCAAGAAGTTCAGAGAAATACATAGGGAAGTCAATGCATAGTTGAAGCAACAGAAGGAAGACATCACCGAATTGAAAGTGCAAATGGAAGAAAAATGGTAGAGTTGAGGAATGTCTGAATGCATTAATACTAAGCAAGACTAAAGAATTCTCTAGGCTTGAATGAAAGAAGTGGTGAATCTTAGATTAGATCTGGAAAAGCCAAGAATACATGAGGAAGAATTCAAAAAAAGTTCTCCTTTGCTTGATGAACTAATTGCAAGAAATAATCCATCTAAGGATATAGGTAGTTTGGGACTTCAAGAAGGAAATTTTTTGAAGACAAGATCAGACACCTAACAAGGTTTACAATCAATATAAGACTCAAGGAAATAAAAGACAATTTAGAAATCAAAGAAGCAATTTTGGAAGACCTCCCATCAAACAAACAAATTCTCAAAGGTACCCATCTTTCAATGGTATTTATTTTTTATGCAATAAATTCAGACATATGACAATCAAATTTAGGGGTAGAATGAATCAAAATTTTGGATCCTTCTCTGGACAATTATTTTTATGCAAGAATTTTTGACATAAAGCTATTGAATGTAAAATTCAGATGATGAATAGATATAATACTGGGAGAATGGCTCAATCTTTTAGTGGTTACTGCTATACATGTAATATGTTTGGACATAAAGCCAACCAGTGTAGATCAAGGATGGATAGAAGTCAAAGAAGTGTTGTATGCTACTTTTGTAACAAGCCTAGACATATTTCAAGAGTTTGTAGAAGAAATAACATAAGACATACTAATCTAGTAAAGAGGAATGAACCTGTGAAGAAAGTTTATCCTACCGAGGTTAAGAAGGAAATGGACAAGATATGGAGAAAGAAAGAGGAATTTGAGAAAAATAATGAATCAAGAACTTCAAATGCATTTGTACCTCCATTTGGTATAGATAATTCTTCTAAAAAGTAAGCCCATGTCAAGGCTTAGTGGGAGAAATAATAGAAAATTCTAGTAGCCCCTTCGAAATATGAGGTGTCAAGACATGGCATGAAGATATATCATAGAATTGAGGAATTTTTGAAGCTATAGAAGAAAGTGTCATGTAAGGAAATATTGAAATGCAGCAATTTACGAAGCATGGAAATATGTCTATGCACACAATTTTTGGAACATCATCTTTTTGGTATAAAGCATTTATTGCAAGGATTAGGTCAAACCGGAGGGTTAAATTTGTATGTGTGAAGGAAAATTCATTTATTCAAAGGCATCCAAAGAAGAAACGAAGAAGAAAGAAGTGTAGAAATTTTTGAAGCGTCATCTGGATGCTGAATATCAAGACCTTGGTTTGCCAAGCTATTTAAGAGGTATTTTTACAATTCTTCCATATATTTGTCTTCCAAAAATGATTCTTTGAAAGAAATTTGAATATAATGGAATTAGCAAAAGTAGTATACAATTCACAAAGACCGGAACTAGTGCTTAAGAGGCATTCTATCAAAGCATTGTTGGATGATCCCTTGGGTGCATTCTCTTGCACTCCTATTGGGGTTTTAGATACTAAAGATATTCAAGCATGCATTCATGGGAAAACTGAAGAGGCATTGCCTAGTAGGTTACCTATTCTATGGAAAATGAGTTGGGAGAAGATGATGATACTCTAAAACCTAAGTACAAAATCCTAACTAATAAGAGGTTGGATATTTGGCAAAAAAAATGAAATTTGAAAATCAAGAGAAGTATATAAGAATAATATTGAGCATAATTTATGACCAATCCATATGGATTGATGGCTCTCACTTAATAACAAAGGAATTAATCAAGGAAGTAAATGGTTTGTGGTCCTCCAGACCAATTCTTGATCAGAAGGTAATCAATACAAAGGATATAATGGAGAAAACGGGTACTACTCTTAAACAAAAGGAATTTACAGTGAACTCTATTACAAACCTGACAATTAGATTTATAGCCATACTTATTGGTCAAAAAATCTATTCAAACAATGTAATCTCCATCCCTCCTATTGTAGTTCATATGGCCCTTGATATGATTGAATGCAATGCTGACTATGACCTTAGTGAGTTGCTCTAACAACAATTAATGTAAAATCTAAGAGACATTAAGAAAAAGAAGTGTAAATTCTAGTATGGAACCCTGGTAATTTTCCTATTGCTCTACTTCTTTAAATAACTTGTATCGATGGTTGGACAAGTAAATTGGACTAATACAAAGCTAATTGCACATCAAATAGCAATGTACATAAGAAAGATTGGAATTTTGGATGCTTAGAAAGATGCCATTGCAAAATTCTTTTGAGTATTTCAAAGTAGGATGAATAATAGAATGAGGATTCCTAGAGAAGTGGTGAAAAGATATTCAAGAGACATTACCTCAATTGTCTCCGCAATTTTTTTCTTTATTGAAAGCATCAAACATAGAACCATTTGGATCTTAGAATTGGATTATGAAGTATTATAAGATGAAATAGTTAGCTATGCAAAATCCCTTTTGGGTAGAACTGAAGATTCTAGTAGAACATAGGTAAGTGTAGAGGCCTTTGGTAGCTCTAAGAGAGTTGGTAAAAAGAGAAAAATCACAGATACTCCTCCAGTTGTTGGTAAAATCAAACAAGAAATTGCAGATATTGAAAGAGTTCATGATTCTCAACATGATCATGAGATCAATGTTAGGTCTACTGAAGTACAAGGTTTGGATGAAGCAATAAAAGCTCTACAAGAGGCAGTCCCTAGTGCAAGTACTGATGTTTCATTTTATACTATAGAAAATATAAATCTTTTGGTCAAATCCTTCAAAGACTATGTCTTTGGATTGGTCAAATTGAAGCTGAAACCGAGACATTGGTTGTAAGAAAGAATCTAGTGGATATCTCAAGAAAATGTACAATATCACATCAAAAGGTTACAAAATGCTTGAGAAAAGTACATGAGTATGTGGAAGAAGCAAGGAACATACTATCATACTGCATGAAATGGCCAAAAATCACTTGAGGTATAAAAGATGGCATGAGTACAATTGAGACTCAGATAAACATTGCTGCATATTCTTATGATCTAGTGAAAGACAAGGATGATCAAACTTGGATCTCTATAATGGAGCTTCATGCCAAATTATTCACCTTATAGAATCAAAGGGATGAAATAATTAGGAAACTTATAAAGTGAAGGGACTTAGTAAAGGAAAAGTATATACTAGTCTCAACTTCTCTTTGCAGTACTAATAAGCTCTTAGAGATAAACCTTGATCCTAGTACTCTGAAAGAAGGAGAAGAGACTCTACTGGAACTTGAACTCCTATAGAGGACACTTTCTGCAGCTAAGAAATAGTGGGGAGATGTAAAGTATGAGTGGCAAGACACTTTTCAGAAGCTCCAAGGTTCTACATTTTTAGGGTAACTATTTATCACAAATTAACAAGTTTTTTAGATTTTGATATATATATATATACAAAGAAGGAAAAGAAATTTTTGTTTTGACCTCTTAAGGGGGAACTTATGAAGTTTTGGCACACCCTTTTCCATTGATGTCAAAGGGGGAGAGAAAAGAGGAAAGGGGTGTGATGGTAATGAATAGGTGAGACCTCTTATTGTTATTATGCATGTTTCCATCAATGACAAAGGGGGAGATTGTTGGAAGAAGGAGATGAAGGGGAGACTATAGGAATTTTTGGATGGTTGGAAACATCAGAATGAATTACATACTTATGCTTGATCCAATGTTGTCATTGATGTCAACATTGATATTATCAGCCTGGTATGATTTGGAGGAGTTACTCAAGATATGTGTACAACATTCCTTGATCAAGTAAATATGATTGTAAAGGAAATTAGCTAAGTACTTCTATTGATTGTTTTGTGGTTCAGTTTGTTAGCTGTTGGGTCTACACTCCACTACACTAAGTGATCTCACTCTACAATTTTAACCATGATTTGAAGCCTATCAGATTAAGGTAAAATCAAGATTTTGTGCTATTTTGTGAAATATCCTAGAAGTTATGCTTGAAAGAGTTCAACTCTATGTATTATAGTGATTTCTTTGTATAACATATCAGTGTGAGTGATTCTTCTTTTCTTCGTGGATAATTATTTCATGCTTCAATTCTAAAGAAAAACTTACTGATGTCAGTTGAGTGTGAATTTGATAAATGATCAAGTCTTGAAGTTGCTTGCATGGGGAAATACATATATGAATGAAAGTTTTTGTGATTAGGTCCAACTCTTGGCTGACCTAATGCATGATATATGTTGTGAAGTTTAAATATATAATGCAGATGTTCGTAGGATGTAGTTTAGGTATGCCAACCTAAATTATATATTACATATTTGATTCAAGTGTGAGGATGGTTGTTGAACTGAGTATGTATCCAACAAAGCTATTTTGAATATTTTTTTAGTCACATCTAATTAGGCCGACCTACTTGATGTATGTGGATGTAATTGGATATATATATATATATGTTAGACAATTTTGAGTTGTGATGATGGATAAAAGAGGATAAGTGGCACATCAGGTGCTAGTAATCTTAGATAATGCGAACATGTGAATTTAGACCTGTGTGAGATTAGAATAAGAGTAGAATTGTTGAGTAATTATTAAGCAAAGTAGTACTTTATATTGAAAGCTTCAAAGGAATTGAAATTTAACACAAGGAAGGTGTTCTTTTATCAGTTCACATTTTAGCTAAGTAACCATCTTTGTTTTGTATCTAATTTTGGTTGTGAGCCTTATAAGGACAATGTGTCCTATCAATGAACCCCTATAATATACTATATCTAGATATAATATATTGTGACTTAATCCTCAACATGGTTTTTTCCTTTTTTGGGTTTTCCACATAAAATCCTGGTGTTCATGCATTATGTGAGCTTATGGATGTTTTACGCTTTCCTTCCTTATTTCTGTTAATATGTTTTGGTGATTGGATAAGATGTGTTCAAGCTCGTTTAATAGAATACTGATTCACCCGCCTCCCCCTCCCCCTCTCTGTATTATGAGTATTCAAAAGGAACATGATGATGAAGAACTCTTGACGCATGTTGAAGTTGTAAACTTTGCTGAAGATGAACTAGTGTTTCCTAGAATAAAAAAACCTCTAAGAAATGTAGATCAAGATAAGGGATACAAAACATTGCATGAGTGAACATATGAACACTACTCAACCGTGAATACATAAAGGCAATCAAACTCCGGGAAGTTGAAAATGCAAATAGTTCTTTTAATTTTGGAGTACTAGAGTCTCACAAAATATGATCCACTAAAATAATCCCTCATTGGAGAGATAAAGATAGAAGGCTCCTCCACTACTTCATTGAAAGAAGCATTAGCATAACGTTGTCATAATCCCCCTTTAATGCTAAGAGATATAAGCAGACCAACTAAAGTTGGCACAAGAATGTGCATGAAATTTAGATGCAAAATTAGGTCTGAAAGATGCACAAAGTCACACACGCTTGAGGTGAGAATCACAAGGATCCATTGCTGTGATGGAAAATGAAGGCAACAAACACCATGTGGTGAGAATCACGAGGATCCATATATGTTATGTCAAATCAAGAATCTACACAACCTCCATTACACTTTATAATTTAGTGTAAGCACAAAATTTTTGAATTCCCTCCCTAAACAAGACATTCAATTTTTATGACACTTTATATGAATTCATTTACAAACTTATTTGTTGTTTTAAATTCTTACAAATTTAAGTCATGAGATGGATTAAGAAGACATAGATTAATTATGTATTTCAAATGTCAATAAAATAACAAAAACATAAAAGATGACCCCAATATGATCCCCGCATTTGCGCAAAACAAAAAGAATCAGAGGTTGTCACAAGAAATTTGAAGTCTTCTATGCCTCTATCATCATCTACAACGATTCTTGTATTCATTGCGCAGACTCTTATATCTCCGCAATACATCCTTGGTCTGTAGATCTACTCACCAGTCCATGTGCGTTTATTTCTGCCCATCACATAGGCCGCCTCCATCAACCTGCACACAAGGTGTTTCTCCAAACCTGCCAAGGAGCGATCAACATTGGAGATTGGAAGTCTTTGATATGCACGTCATTTTCAAGACTCTTTGATTTGGATGCCTTGATTACTAATTCAATCTGACTCAATATAGTCGCGCCCTTCCAATTCAAATCTACATTTTTAAATGCATGTTGGAATTACGTAGGCTTTAGACAAGCGGTTTTGAGGTTTTGTTGCTGATGTGGTGGCTGACATTGATCAAGCAGTGCAAGAAAATCAGCGCCCAAATCGACTAAGGAAATCTAAATCGATTTGCACTTCTTTTAGATCGTGGCCCTTTGGTCTTGTGCTCATATCAAAGGATTTCTTTGGTATTTTGAAAACATTTTGTGTGCTCCTCTATCTGCTATATTCTTGTTGTGATGCATTACAGATCTCGCACACCTCGTAAATGATGCATAGTGAGACCCATTATAGACAATGGAAACAATAAAAAAAATTAGACCATTATGGTTAGGTAGTTTATTGTAAAGAAGTTTGCAAGAGTGGCATCTTATTTACTTCACATTATGAGAAACTTTGTATATAGGTATCTAGCATGGCCTCGTAGTTAGGATCCATTTCTATCTATTTGTATATTTGTGATCTCCCCAAGTATCACTTAATGGGAGAGTTTTAGAGTAAATAATTTATCTATTCACTATACTTAAGTTTACTTATGTTGATGAGGTTAGACAATATTTTGTCTAACTCAATGTGCAACCTTTTAGACATTTAGAGGTTACCAAGTTATTTGGTAAACCTCATGTGCCACCTTTTTGAGGTTGGAAAAATATTGTAAACAATGCTTCTATTATAAAGAACTCTCCCTCATTAGATTATAACTCTTGAAGATTCTTGAAGAATTTAATTATGTAATATTTTCTAGTTGACGATCTATAGCAGATTATTGTTTGCAACTCTCTTGTGTGGAAGGTGTTTTTATTTGTTGTTTGATCCCACATCCCATGTTATTAATAGTTCTAACATCCACAAGTCTCTTCCAAAGTTTTGTTCAGTGATTTTTTCTTAAAAATTTCTAGTTAAAATAGATTAGTATATATAAATTTGTTTCTAGGAAACCAAATGGATCTTAGTGTATTCACTAAATAAGTTTTCATTTCTCTTATTCTTTCTTAGGTTATCATGAATCCTGATTGCATTCTTGGTAATATTATCAACATTGTTATTGTTTGTAACCCATTTCATATGATAGGAAATATGAAAATGGTGCTCTTCTTGTAAGACCTCTTTTAATTTGTCATTAGTTTTTCTATGAAAAAATATTTGTAGGAGTCACATAATGACTCAATCTTAAATAATTTCCTTCTCACCTTAAAGGTTATTCAACACTTTGCATCAAGGTTGATGACTTGGTCAAATAGTTTGTAGGTTTGCACATACCTAGTCATCCTAAGCTTGACACCTATAGGACACTTGTTTACTCATTTGTGCCACTTCATGGGGAACTCGTCTTGATCCACATGGTAGGTAGATTGCCTCTTCCTTGCTTATTTAAGCAAGGTCATTGTACATTCAAAGTAAACCTTTTATCAATCTCTTTAATAATGTCAATTGGGCTCATTGTGTGCAAGTGTTTTTATCGAAGTACAAGGTTTTTGCTATTACAATCTTGGATAAAAATCCTAACAAGGGAAAATAAACCATTCATAATATAATACATTTATTATTTAGGGTTGCTAATATAAAAAAAATCCCCCTCATTGTATTATAACTCTTGAAGACTCTTAAAGATTTTCATTATGTAATATTTTCTGGTTGATGATATATCAGATTATTGTTTGCAACTCTCTTGCGTGGAAGGTGTTTTTATTTGTTGTTTGATCTCGTGTCTCATGTTATTCATAGTTCTAACATCCACAAGTCTCTTCCAATTTTTTTTTCAGTGATTTTTTTTTATAATTTCTAGTTAAAATGGATTACTATATATAAAATTTGTTTCTAGGAGACCAAATGGATCTTAGTGCATTCAGTAAATAAGATTTCATTTCTCTTATCTTTTATAAGTTATCTTGAATCTTGATTACTTTCCTAGTGATATTATTAAAATTTTTGTTGATTGTAATCCATTTCTTATAACAAGAAATATGAAAATGGTGCTTGTAATACCCCTCATACTACTGTTTGATTTTTGACATTCTCTATGGTTTTGTTTGGCACATTGTGATTTGGATGGTACTATTGATATCATGTTGTGGTAGCATAGATTGTTACTAATTATATACTCTTATGATGCCATGGTTATTATGATGATATTTTTCATTATGATCATTTGATGAATTATTTGGAATTTAGTAGACTAGAAAATAGTAATTGATGATACTAATGCAAATTAATGTAAATTTTATAATGCTTTATATGATGATATGTTTTGGTGAGGGGATAGGTAGCATCACTCGTTCGCGAGCGCCCTACTACACTGTGAATCCTTCTCACGATGCTTTGTAATTGATTATAAGTATATATGTTGTATATCACCTTGTTGGATGCATACTTTGCAGGAATAAGACTCGATTCCACCTATTTCGATGGGTCTGGGCGAGCATTGAACCAACCCAATGGCAGGAAGTTGAACAAAGGTGGCATGAAAATTAACTCCGTTCCAAGGTGTCAACAGTCCTGTATCTTCTTGGTTTGTGCGTATTGGTCACATTCATTTGTGTAGTTGCATTGGTCTTTGTATGTTATTGCGATTTTATGATTTGTCTAATGTGGTGAATGGTTTTATGTGGTAAATTAAATAATTAAGTAATTAATAAAATAGAAACATAAAATAATAATTAAATATGGCAATGGATAAATATTAGTAGTAGTAATAAAAATATTGCATTTATTTTGTATTCTACAATGGTTGATTTTAATTGTTTAATATGAAAGTAATTAGTTAATAAATATTATGGAAAGATATATATATATTTATTTAAATAAAAGTTCATGTTTGTGGATTTAAAATTTATTTAGTTTTAATTGAATGCATGAAAAATGAAAATGAAATATGGAAAAGGCAACAAAAGGGAATTAAGGTTAAATATTATTTGGATTTATTCTTGAAATGTGACCTCTGGTATTCACGGGAAGAGGAATTGAAAGGATTCCTGGGCATGGAATTTAATAAGGGTTTTTCTTTGTTTGAGAAGGGGGATGGGGAATGTTGGGAAATTTTCCTTTCAATTATTTTTCTGTCTTTGGTTTCTTTTCTGTGTTCTGGAGAAATTGGTGAAGAGGAAGAAAGATTGGGATTTGTGCTGGAAGATCGGCAACAAGGAATTAGTGCAACAAGAGGATCAAAGTTTCTTCAATTTTCTGCAAGCGAAGGACGCCAGGTTCTTTTCTTTTAACTAATTATCTTCTGTTAAAATAGGAATTGCCCCTGTGAATGAAATTTGTATTTAGGGTTGAAAATTAAATAATGGTAGGAAGAAAATCTATTGGGGTTACAGTTTAATCAAAGGAATTTTTAGTAGGGAATTGGGGATTGTTATTCGTTTAATAGATTTTTTTGGGGTTTCTGGGTTGTTGTTGATTGAAAAAGGATTTTATTGCAATCTGGAAACAAATAGTAGTTTTGTTGTCTCAATTGTTTAAAAAGAATAAAATATACATATTTGTGTAGGGACAATTTTTATTTCAACAAATTTCTGGGTGTGACATTCTGGTCTGTACATATATTTTATTAAAACAGTTCTTTTTATTTTCAATTTTGCACAGTGAAATGTACAGTATAAATAACTTACCCTGTTTGAGGCATGCTCAAATTTCAGGGTATATATATATATATTTATACCCACATATATTTAAACTTATGAAATTTTCAAATAAAAATTTAAGTCGCCGAAAACTATGCATAGCATTTTATTTTTGTTTGGGTTTAAAATATATTGCAATGGCTATGTGGGGGGGGGGTGTTTCGGCCTTGGCCGTACCCACCACCCCACCACCGGATGTGTGACAGTCTGCAGACTGTCCACGGTAGTCCGTAGGACTACCGTGAGCAGTCCGTAGACTGCCCACGGCCGATGGTGAAGTTCCCCGTGACTGTGTGTGATGGGAATAATAATTCCCATGTAAATTTATATGTTAAACTTCTTTTAATCCGCGAACTTTTATATGTTATTTTCTGTGCGGATTTTTATCTTTATATATATATATGTATATATATATGTATATATATATATGTATATATGTATATATATATGTATATATGTATATATATATGTATATATATATATATATATTTATATATATATACATATATTTGTGAATTAATTTAATTATTCTGTTTTCTTTTTTTCTTTTTCTTTTTTGACTATAGGAATCGGGTAGCACGACCCCCTATAAACTGCAGTGCACCTGGTAAACTTTTTAACGTGACCGGCGGTGCTGGTGCGACATGCCCTCCGGTACCACGGGACGGGGGAGACTAGAACTCGTGACCAGCAGAGCCGCAATGGAATTACTTAGCCAACCGAACTAGGGCCCCTGCCCTAATTATTCTGTTTTCTCTGATTTAAATAATGATGTATTATTTAATTCTGTATACTATATATATATATATTCAATTTCTTTCTAATTAATATATTCTGTTAATTTAACTGTTAGTTAAACAAATGTATATATATATTATGTTTATGTTTCTTTTCTGATTAAAAATTATATTTTCTGTTAATTTAACTGTTATTTAGAAAATAGATATTCATATGTAGATTCTGTTTCTTTTCTGATTAAAAATAAAGTAGAATTTGTTACAATGAAAATAATAGTAAAATAGAAAGAAATCTGTCTTATTGATTTGTTAAATTACAACCTTGAGAGGATATTGTTAGTAGAAAAATCAATTACGAAAGTAAAACAACATTGATTATTTATTCTGGTTTTAGTATGACTGTATTTTAGGAATGGAATTTATTTTGGAATCTACTTTGGAATTAAATAAGTTATCTCTTTTATTTATATTCTTGAAATTAAATCTTGTTGCATTATTGGGTTTGGGACTTTGTTAATTCATTGATGTGGGAACCCTTTTTGTGTTAACACTTTAGTTTTCCAGAGGATGTTGGTCTTGTTGAATTTTCATCTTGAGTTCTGTTGAGTTATATTTTATTGATGGGGAGTACCGAATTTACGAGATTATGTTATGGTGTTTAAATTGCGAGATGGTCTATGCCTCGTATGTTGCCTTTGTTGTTGTATTTTGATGATCATGATTGGCATGGTACAACCCCTGTTTCTTTCTGGTTTTGGTTGGGTCTCTAGGGAGAGTGGCTCCTCATGGGGGCTGGTGCCCTGTTTAAGGGGAAGGGCTCAGGAGAACCCATGAGTGAGTTAGTAAACAAGTGGTAACCTAATAATTAACTTAGGAGGGTTGGGTAGTAATATCATTACAAGATTTAAAATATGGATACCTCGTCTTCATTAGTGCTTCCGCATACTAATGGAAGGTTGAGAAGGTCATGGTTGGCAAGGTTGTGACCTCGTCCTCACGAGAGGTCTACGGCTCCGCATGAGCTACCCTATGGTGTCGGCGCCTCAAGTAGGAGGAAGGGCCAGGAGATCCATAGATGGGGGCCGACGCCTCAGTTGGAGGAAGGGCCAGGAGAACCCATGTAGGCTATGCGATGACACTCTCCCCTAGTTGCCCATGTGTTTGTTTTATTGTGTCCCTCTGGAAGTGGGTTATGGGAATTGATTTAGATTGTTGTTTGAATTGATTTTAATTGATTTATGATTATTGTTTTGATACATCTTTAGCATGTGTTGTATGATCTCATTTATATTTGATTTACAATCTTGCATCTTTATGACATTGTGATATGATGTTATTGGTTGCTCATTTTAATTGGTGTATTGTGTGATGGATCTATGTTGGTACTTTTTGTATGGTTGTACTTTTGTTGTCATTCTTTGTTGGAGTTACTTCTCTGTCACCTCTTAGCACGGGGGTGTTCGGGTGGAACGTGCTCCGCACACCGTTGGGTTCCCCATCAGCATTCGTGGCTTCAGTCTCATCCAGTTGAAGATTTATTCCAGTTGATCTCCTTGTATTTTGATAAGTTTGTATGTTGTATCCATCCCACATGTTTGGGGATTCATGATGTAACTATATTGATGATGTAAAATTTGAAAGATGTTGTAATGTAGTTATCTACTTTGTAACTTTATTTGGCTATGTAATTTCTCATGGGTTTATTTTGCAATGGGATCTATATATCTAATGTTGTCATTTTAGTTCTTTTTTGATATCTTATGAGTTGATATTTTGTAAAGTCTATTTTTGATGTGACCTCGTGGGCCCCAAAGGACATAGTTGATTATGTTGTTTGTGTTTAAATGGAATGAAGTATATGAATATGTACATGACCATTTAATCTTGGTATGATGATTATTTATCTTTCAAAAAATATATATATATATTTGCGTTCTTTATTTGTTTGTTCTTTGGGGCTTGCATGGTGGGCGTTACAACTTGGTATCAGAGCCAAGGTTGCACACGCTGGGGTCTATGGGTAGTTATGTCCACTAGGTAACCTTTGCGTGTTGGCTCTTGAGCTCATGTGTACCTTTGTCTTGTTGTGCAAAAGCATGCCTAGAGGCAGAGGTAGAGGTAGAGGTAGAGGCCGAGGAAGAGGCCGAGGTGGTGGGCGTGGGGCCAACCAACCGAATCCTTCACCGCCAAGTTCTCACGGTCATGAGTCTGAGGAGCAATAGAATTCTAAGAACAATTTGTCGGGTGGTGGACAAAATCCAGAACAGCCGGGGTTGGATGGGCAGTTGCAGCATCTTTTGGGTGAGCTTCTTGATCGATTGGACCCTAGACCTAATGGGGATCAGTCGGTTGAGAGAGAAAGAGAAAGGTCTCCAAGGCATAGGGGAATTGCAGTTGAGCAGGATGCATTGCTAGCAAGTCATATGAGGGATTTAATGAGAGCTCATCCACCTACCTTCGATGGCTCTGGAGGAGGGTTGGAAGCCAAGACCTGGCTAATTGATTTGGGCCGATGCTTCACAATGCACCCCTACGGTAGTAATACCAAGGCTCGATGTGCTGTTATGCATTTGTGGGGTTTCGCGTCCACTTGGTGGCAGCTTGAGGAACAGAAGTTGCATATGGATATTAGTATGGTCACTTGGGAATTTTTCTTGGAAAGGTTCAGGGCTCGCTTTCTCTCAGATCATTGGAGGTAGCGCAGGGCAGATGAATTCCATGATCTTAAGCAAATGGCTATGTCAGTAGAATAGTATGAACATTGCTTCTATGAGCTGAAACATTATGCAGGGATTAGCCATGATGAAGGGATGTTGGTTCAGCACTTTGTCTGAGGTTTGAACGCACACATCAGTGGTGGTGTAAGGGTCTTTGAACCTAAGACCATGGAAGTTGCTATCAAAAAGGCTCGTTTGGTAGAGGAAAACTTGGCCATGGCCTTGGGTGGCCACATTGGAGTGCAGATTGGCAGTGCACCTACTCAGGGTTTTAGCACTCATGGGGGTCAGTCTCAGGGAGCAGGATCTTCCAGAAATTGGTTTCAACCCTTGAAAGGGGGTCATCAGCAGCAACAGCCTCAACAGCAGTAGTCAAAATAGAAGAACTTCCAATCTCATCAGAGTGGCAATTCATAGTTTAGCAAGGATCGAAATAGGAATAGAGACCAAGTCCGACAGGAACGTTTTGCACAGCCTGCACCTAGTATCCAATCAGCACCAAGTCAAGGGATCTTTCAGCAGTCAAATGCTCCATCAGGGGGCAGAGGTTTTGGTAGGGGTATTGGGTGTTACTCTTGTGGGCAGCAGGGGCACATTGCCAGGGTGTGTCCTCAGAAGAGTACTTCAGGTTTTAATCAGAGGACAGTTGGTTCAGAGCTGACAGTAGGTGATGCAAGGAGATCTCATCGTGTATTTGCTGCAGTGGATAATCGGCAGGCGTACCATTAGAGCACCGTCATTGAAACTACAGGTTCATTACATAAGTTTAACATTTCAGTACTTTTTGATTCTGGTGCATCTGATTCTTTTATCTCTCCTTTAGTTGTTGAGCGATGTAAACTGGGGGCAATAAAGCAAAGCAAAAAGTGGCAGGTTGAGTTGGCTTCAGGATCCAAGGTTGTGGTCGAGAAGTTGGTGCAAGGTTGTAGGTTAGAGTTAGGGGCAATGTCAACTAAGATGGACCTCAGAATTCTTCCACTTGGTTCTTATGATGTAGTCTTGGGCATGGATTGGCTAAGCTCACATCATGCTTTGATTGATTTCCACCGTAAAGCAGTGCGGTGTGTGGATGATTTTGGTAAAGAGGTGGAAATTGTGGGTGTTTAGAGGCCTGTCTCTTTGAGAATGATTTCAACTATGCAGTTAAAAAGGTGTTTTCATCAGGGTTGTCAGCTCTTTACAGTATCGGTTAGTGACCTTGAGTCGGAGGATAGTAGGGAGGTGTCATTGAATGATTATCCTCTCCTTGCTGAGTTTTCTGATGTTTTCCCTAGCAAGATACCAGGTATGCCTCCTAAGCGAGAGGTGGATTTCAGGATTGATTTGGTGCTTGGGGCTGAGCCTATCTCTTGAGCTCCTTACAGGATGACCACGCAGGAGCTCCAAGAGCTTCGTCTGCAGTTAGAAGAATTGTTAGCTAAGGGGTTTATCTGCCCTAGTGTCTCTCCGTGGGGAGCACCAATGATCTTTGTCAAAAATAAGGATGGATCTCTCTGTCTTTGTATCGATTACCGGTAATTGAACAAGGTAACAGTAAAGAATCGTTATCCCCTTCCCAGGATTGATGACCTCTTTGATCAAATAAAAGGGGCAAAGGTATTTTCCAAGATCAACCTTAAATCAGGGTACCATCAGTTGTGGATAGCAGAGGCCGACATTCATAAAACTGCATTTCGTACTCGCTACGAACACTACGAGTTCACAGTGATGCCATTTGGGTTAACGAATGCACCTTCAGTCTTTATGAGTCTAATGAATGGGGTGTTTCGAACTTACTTGGATAGGTTCATCCTCGTGTTTCTGGATGATATTTTGATTTATTCTAAGTCTATGGAGGAACATGAGGTGCACCTAAAGCAGGTTTTGCAGTGTTTAAGGGATAACCAGTTGTATGCCAATCTGGCAAAGTGTGACTTTTATAAGATTGAAGTTCAGTATTTGGGCCATGTGATTTCTGAAGAGGGAATTTCTGTTGATCCTGCTAAAATTCAGGCTATCATGGAGTGGCCCGTGCCCACTAATGTTTCAGAAGTTCGTAGTTTCATGGGTTTAGCTGGGTATTACCAGAGGTTCATACAAGGCTTTTCGAGGATTACGCATCCTATCACATCACTTCAGAGGAAAGGAAAGAATTTTTTTTGTACAGAGCAGTGTCAGTTAGCATTCCAAACCCTTAAGGAGAAACTAACTAGTGCTCCAATTCTAGCAATGCCAGATCCTTCAGGTGATTTTGTGGTTTGTACTAATGCTTCGTTGGAGGGTCTTGGAGCTGTGTTGATGCAGGATGGGAGAGTGATTGCCTATGAATCTCGGAAGTTAAAAGATCATGAACTCAATTATCCCACACATGACCTTGAATTGGCTGCAGTTGTTCATGCTCTTGTGAGATGGAGGCACTTTTTGTTAGGGCGCTGGTTTGAGTTGCATACAGATCATCGAAGTTTACAATACATCTTCACTAAGCCGAATTTGAATGCAAGATAGAGAAGGTGGATGGAATTTTTGTGTGAGTATGATTTTGAGGTTAAGTATATTTAGGGTAAGGAAAATGTGGTGGCTGACGCTCTAAGTTGACGAAGGCATGAGGTTTCTGCAATGTCTCTTGAGGTGGATTTGAAGAGTCAAATTCTTGCAGCCCTTCCTTCAGATAGTTGGTATTTAGAGGTGAAAGCTGAGGTAGAATCAGGTAGAGCTTTAGAAGGGAAATTTGATGGTTATTCGTTGGATTCAGATGGTGCTTTGCATTTCTCTGGACGGTTGTATGTACCTCCTTTTGAGGGTCTTCGTACCTTAATTTTGATAGAGGGTCATCGAGCGCCTTACGCAGCACATCCTGGAGTTAAGAAAATGTATGCGGATCTTCGTTCACTCTATTTTTGGTCAGGAATGAAGCGGGATATCACCGACTTTGTGGCTCGATGTCTTGAATGTCAGTGAGTGAAGGCTGAACATCATCATCCAGCAGGATTGCTTCAACCTCACCTTATTCCGAAGTGGAAATGGGATGTTATTTCCATGGATTTCATTGTTGGGTTGCCTATGTCATCTAGACGGCATGATGCTATTATGGTCACAGTGGACAGATTGACTAAGGTAGCTCATTTCTCTCCTGTTTGATCTTCGTATATGGCATCTTATGTTGCTAAGGTGTTCATGAATGATATAGTTAGATTGCATGGGATACCACGGAGGATCATTTCTGACAGAGATCCAGTTTTCATGTCTGCATTGTGGACATCTTTGCAGCAGTCTTTGAGAATGAAGTTGAATTTCAGTTCTGCTTATCATCCTGAGACTTATGGTCAAATTGAGAGGGTTAACCAGGTGCTTGAGGATATGCTTCGTATGTATGTCATGGATCAGCAATCACATTGGGAGGAGTATTTGTACTTGGTTGAGTTTGCGTATAATAATGGGTACCATAGTTCTATTGGTATGGCTCCTTTTCAAGCTTTGTATGGTCATCCTTGTCATACTCCTTTGAGTTGGGATCGAGTGGAGGACAGGGTGCTTCTTGGGCCCGAGATGCTTAGAGATATGGAGCAGCAGGTGTCTCGCATTCGGGAGCATCTTGTAGCTACCTAGGATAGACAGAAGAAGTATGCTGACACTCATAGAGTTGATCGACAGTTTACAGTTGGTGATTGGGTTTTCCTTCGAGTGCGTCCGCAAAAGAGCCCAATTCGTTACGGAAAGGGTTCAAAGCTTGTGCCTCGCTTCATTGGACCCTTTGAGGTGTTGGATCAGATTGGACCTGTTGCTTACCGTTTAGCCCTGCCACCCAGTTTGTTGCGGATCCACGATGTATTTCATGTTTCTGTTCTTAGACCATACTTTCCTGATGTTACTCATGTTTTGGATTGGAATGCTCTTCAGGTCAAGGACGGGAAGCTAGCACTCAAGCCTGTGGCCGTGCTTCAGCGTCGATGACTTACCCTCAGAGGCAGAGAGATTGATCAGGTGCGGGTTCAGTGGGACCCGAATGATGAGGCTTCAGCTACTTGGGAGGATGTCTCTCGTATCAGGGATTCTTATCCTCATCTTTTTACTGGCTTGTAGGAGTAAGCTGAATTCTATGGGGGGAGGATGTAATACCCCTCATACTACTGTTTGATTTTTGACATTCTCTGTGGTTTTGTTTGGCACATTGTGATTTGGATGGTACTGTTGATATCATGTTGTGGTAGCATAGACTGTTACTGATTATATACTCTTATGATGCCATGGTTATTATGATGATATTTTTCATTATGATCATTTGATGAATTATTTGGAATTTAGTAGACTAGAAAATAGTAATTGATGATACTAATGCAAATTAATGTAAATTTTATAATGCTTTATATGATGATATGTTTTGGTGAGGGGACAGGTAGCATCACTCGTTCACGAGCACCCCGCTACACTGTGAATCCTTCTCACGATGCTTTGTAATTGATTATAAGTATATATGCTGTATATCGCTTGTTGGATGCAGACTTTGCAGGAATAAGACTCGATTCCACCTATTTCAATAGGTCTGGGCGAGCATTGAACCAACCCAACGGCAGTAAGTTGAACAAAGGTGGCATGAAAAGTAACTCCGTTCCAAGGTGTCAACAGTCCTGTATCTTCTTGGTTTGTGCGTATTGGTCACATTCATTTGTGTAGTTGCATTGGTCTTTGTATGTTATTGCGATTTTATGATTTGTCTAATGTGGTGAATGGTTTTATGTGGTAAATTAAATAATTAAGTAATTAATAAAATAGAAACATAAAATAATAATTAAATATGGCAATGAATAAATATTAGTAGTAGTAATAAAAATATTGCATTTATTTTGTGTTCTACAATGGTTGATTTTAATTGTTTAATATGAAAGTAATTAGTTAATAAAGTATTATGGAAAGCTATATATATATTTATTTAAATAAAAGTTCATGTTTGTGGATTTAAAATTTATTTAGTTTTAATTGAATGCATGAAAAATGAAAATGAAATATGGAAAAGGCAACAAAAGGGAATTAAGGTTAAATATTATTCGGATTTATTCTTGAAATGTGACCTCTGGTATTCACGGGAAGAGGAATTGAAAGGATTCCTGGGCATGGAATTTAATAAGGGTTTTTCTTTGTTTGAGAAGGGGGATGGGGAATGCAAGGAAATTTTACTTTCAATTATTTTTTTGTCTTTGGTTTCTTTTTTGTGTTCTGGAGAAATTGGTGAAGAGGAAGAAAGATTGAAATTTGTGCTGGAAGATCGGCAGCAAGGAATTAGTGCAGCAAGAGGATCAAAGTTTCTTCAATTTTCTGCAAGCGAAGGATGCCAGGTTCTTTTCTTTTAACTAATTATCTTTTGTTAAAATAGGAATTGCCCCTGTGAATGAAATTTGTATTTAGGGTTGAAAATTAAATAATGGTAGGAAGAAAATCTATTGGGATTACAGTTTAATCAAAGGAATTTTTAGCAGGGAATTGGGGATTGTTATTCGTTTAATAGAATTTTCTGGGGTTTCTGGGTTGTTGTTGATTGAAAAAGGATTTTATTGCAATCTAGAAACAAACAGTAGTTTTGTTGTCTCAATTGTTTAAAAAGAATAAAATATACATATTTGTGTAGGGACAAATTTTATTTCAACAAATTTCTGGGTGTGACATTCTGGTCTGTACATATATTTTATCAAAACAGTTCTTTTTATTTTCAATTTTGCACAGTAAAATGTACAGTATAAAAAACTTACCCTGTTTGAGGCATGCTCAAATTTCAGGGTATATATATATTTATACCCACATATATTTAAACTTATGAAATTTTCAAATAAAAATTTAAGTCGCCAAAAACTGTGCATAGCATTTTATTTTTGTTTAGGTTTAATATATATTGCAATGGCTATGTGGGGTGGTTCGGCCTCAATCGTACCCACCACCCGCCACCGGATGTGTGACAGTCTGCGGACTGTCCATGTAGTCCATAGGATCGCCGAGCAGTCCGTAGACTACCCATCGACCGGTGGCGGTTCCCCGTGATGTGTGTGATGGGAATAATAATTCCCATGTAAATTTATATGTTAAACTTCTTTTAATCCGCGAATTTTTATATGTTATTTTCTGTGCGGATTTTTATCTTATATAATATATATATATGTATATATGTATATATATTGTATATATGTATATATGTATATATATACATATATTTATCTATATTTATATATTTATATATATATATATATTTATTAATTAATTTAATTATTCTGTTTTCTCTGATTTAAATAATGATGTATTATTTAATTCTGTATACTATATATATATATATTCAATTTCTTTCTCGATTAATATATTCTGTTAATTTAACTGTTAGTTAAACAAATGTATATATATATTCTATTTCTGTTTCTTTTCTGATTAAAAATAAAGCAAGAATTTGTTACAATGAAAATAATAGTAAAATAGAAAGAAATCTGTCTTATTGATTTGTTAAATTACAACCTTGAGAGGATATTGTTAGTAGAAAAATCAATTACGAAAGTAAAACAACATTGTTTATTTATTTTGGTTTTAGTATGACTGTATTTTAGGAATGGAATTTATTTTGGAATCTACTTTGGAATTAAATAAGTTATCTCTTTTATTTATATTCTTGAAATTAAATCTTGTTGCATTGTTGGGTTTGGGACTTTGTTAATTCATTGATGTGGGAACCCTTTTTGTGTTAACACTTTAGTCTTCCAGAGGATGTTGGTCTTGTTGAATTTTCATCTTGAGTTCTGTTGAGTTATATTTTATTGATGGGGAGTACCGAATTTACGAGATTATGTTATGGTGTTTAAATTGCGAGATGGTCTATGCCTCGTATGTTGCTTTTGTTGTTGTATTTTGATGATCATGATTGGCATGGTACAACCCTTGTTTCTTTCTGGTTTTGGTTGGGTCTCTAGGGAGAGTGGCTCCTCATGGGGGCCGGTGCCCTGTTTAAGGGGAAGGGCTCAGGAGAACCCATGAGTGAGTTAGTAAACAAGTGATAACCTAATAATTAACTTAGGAGGGTTGGGTAGTAATATCATTACAAGATTTAAAATATGGATACCTCGTCTTCATTAGTGCTTCCGCAGACTAATGGAAGGCTGAGAAGGCCATGGTTGGCAAGGTGTGACCTCATCCTCACGAGAGGTCTACGGCTCCGCATGAGCTACCCTATGGTGCCGACGCCTCAAGTAGGAGGAAGGGCCAGGAGATCCATAGATGGGGGTCGGCGCCTCAGTTGGAGGAAGGGCCAGGAGAACCCATGTAGGCTATGCGATGACACTCTCCCCTAGTTGCCCATGTGTTTGTCTTTATTGTGTTCCTCTGGAAGTGGGTTATGGGAATTGATTTAGACTGTTGTTTGAATTGATTTTAATTGATTTATGATTATTGTTTTGATACATCTTTAGCATGTGTTGTATGATCTCATTTATATTTGATTTACGATCTTGCATCTTTATGACATTGTGATATGATGTTATTGGTTGCTCATTTTAATCGGTGTATTGTGTGATGGATCTATGTTGGTACTTTTTGTATGGTTGTACTTTTGTTGTCATTCTTGGTCGGAGTTACTTCTCTGTCACCTCTTAGCACGGGGGTGGTCGGGTGGAACGTGCTCCGCACACCGTTGGGTTCCCCATCAGCGTTCGTGGCTTCAGTCTCATCCAGTTGAAGATTTATTCCAGTTGATCTCCTTGTATTTTGATAAGTTTGTATGTTGTATTCATCCCACATGTTTGGGGATTCATGATGTAACTATATTGATGATGTAAAATTTGAAAGATGTTGTAATGTAGTTATCTACTTTGTAACTTTATTTGGCTATGTAATTTCTCATGGGTTTATTTTGCAATGGGATCTATATATCTAATGTTGTCATTTTAGTTCTTTTTTGATATCTTATGAGTTGATGTTTAGTAATGTCTATTTTCGATGTGACCTCGTGGGCCCCAAAGGACATAGTTGATTATGTTGTTTGTGTTTAAATGGAATGAAGTATATGAATATGTACATGACCATTTAATCTTGGTATGATGATTATTTATCTTTCAAAAATTAAAAAAAATTAAAAATATTTGTGTTCTTTATTTGTTTGTTCTTTGGGGCTTGCACTGCGGGCGTTACAGTGCTCTTCTTGTAAGACCTCTATCGATTTTTCATTAGATTTTTCTATGAAAAAATATTTGTAGGAGTCACATAATGACTCAAGCTTATAGGATAATCTACAAAACCAGAAATAACCATTCGTAGGAGAGTAGAAATAGAATATTTCTTTGGTAGTGAATAAAATAATGGTAGAATGATAGTCAAGATCAATGATACTACCTACTATATATATGAGGCCTTGCTAATATAGTCAAGGTGAGAGGATAAGTTAACATAAGATTATGAAATATATCATAGTAATTTGAAATTAGATAATAAATGGTAAGGATCCTAAGTGAAACCTAAGTAAACATAACTAGAAAGTGTGAATAGGACCTGTGATGTGAACCTATTATGTGATATCTTTATCTATATTAACACCCCCTCTTAACTACAACTTAGGGAGTAATAAAAAATATAAGAATACAAATATGCATAGATGATGCAAGGACGGTTTCTAACTACTAGGACATGATAGGTACCTATGTAAAAAATATCTTTCACAATTTGAGTAGAGGAGAAAAAACCCATACGAAAAAATCCCTCTCCAAAAGAGAGAATGAACAGAAAAACCATGTATAAGTGATTGAAGGAGGAATAAAAATGACCTCTCAAGGACTACATCCATCAAAATTAGAAAATATATATCAACCCCATTGGAGATAAAGATTATGATTATGGATCCCCCATGATAATTGTAAATGCTTAAATATAAAATACAATCCAATGGATGCAAACAATGTTGTTCTCCCTCAAAAGAAAAAAATTATAATGGTTTATGTAGAATAAAACTCAAGTCCAAGAACAAAGATGAGGAAATAATTCTCATGGTGTGCATCTTTATAAGCTACTCAAGTGTATCCATTCTAGAGTATGCCATAAAAAAATAGGTTCAATCCTAACAAAAAACATGAGAAATCAAGAAAACATGGAAACTCTTGAAAAATGTATCAAAATATATAATGATGTGATAATAGTTGTGGTGTAACTATCAATTAAGAGGTAGTGGGTATCATCAAGTGTATCCTTTAGAATTGTAATATAAGATTCATAAAATAAGTTTGAAATACCTATCAAGTACTCATTTCAAAAATAACAATATAAAAGATGATGATGATGATCCTACTAAATTAATGTAAAATTTGAAGAAGTAAGAATGAGGGGATTTTTAAATCAATTATTTTGCACAAGGAAATAATGAAGGTGAAAAATTAACAACTATCTTTGTAAGAGGATAATGATAATCTAATGAAACCTCACCATCCTCATAATCTAAAAATGTAAATCTATCCAAAGGCGAAAAATATTGAATAATATCATTGTCATATGGTGTTTTATTTGATTGATCAAGAGGTACAATAAAATATAAAATAAGACCATGTGGGAATGGCTATGTATCATGATCTTTAGATATTTCCCAAGCTTTTGTCTAAAGAGTACACAAACACCAAATGTGTACAATGACACTCCAAGTGTCATCACAATCATGTAGACCAATCACTCCCATTACATATATTTTTTAGTTATCTAGAAAAATTTTCTATGGAAGGCACCAAATGGAGGAACAATACAATATAAATGTTGCAAAAAAAAATGAATATGTTTTAAGATATAATCTCCCAATTTCATAAAGTTCCCCTTTTCAAGATGATTAAATAAGTATGAAATATAAAATCCTTAATGAACTAAGACATATCCATAATTAGTAGACTCGATACCCTAAGAAAGTAGAATATCTCCAATGTGATCAATATTGAAAAATAATCCTTCCTTAAAAGACTAAACTTCTCAATGTGTCAGCATGTCTAGGATATCAATCAAAGTCCTAATATATTAAATTAAATAAAATTTAGTTGGGCCAAAAGCTAAAAAATTCAAATGGATAGATCTAAAGAGTTCCTTATTACCTTTTCAATGTCACAAGAATTACAAAAATTGGATGAGTAGGCAAAAATTTATGAGCTCAAATGTTAGAAGTGAGAATCTAAACTGTAATCAAAACAACTCGTCACCTACAAAAAAAATATAAAAATAACCTACACAACTATGAGCTACTAGGATCCGGGTTTCAAATGACTAGATAAGAATTTGAAAATCTAATACACTGGCAAAAATACATGGATCCCAAAAATAAACCTTCTTAGTAAAGAAAGACAAGCCAAGGTTGCCCCTTGGCAATAGGACAATAGAAAAATTGGGTGGTGTTGCTCCGATAGTGGTAGATCTAGGTAGCAACAATGTCCTTTGGCTGATTGGGTAGCTTGATCATATAGATGTGAACACTAGAGTCGTTGGGGTGGGTAGAGTTGTCACGGGCCTACTTGGAAATGACCAAATGTTAGCACAGGCATCTATGGGCTAGGTTCCTTATGCTAAATTGATACAAATAATAAAAAGGTAAAATAAAAAATCTATTTTTTGTAACCTCCCATGATAATGATAGGTTGAAGGATTATGTAAAAGAATATTGTCATCTACATAGTTGACATTTATAAAATATAAACCTAGTATGGTGTTGTGCAACCCATATGGATCCATACCATATAGATACTATACAATTGTATGGTTTCCTTTTTCTTTATCTTTTCAAACCTCATTGAGAAAGGTTGAACATATTCAAACTCCCAAATATAGAGTGGTTTAGATGAAAGTATGGGTTATTGGGATTTCTAGACTCAATGGTGAGGTTTTTTTCCCCCAAAAGTGTACCTAGTAAAAGATTCCACCCGAGTCATCCTTAGATTTAAGAAGGAATTTTGTAGACCTGAAGCTCTATTACTATGTAAGAATCAAACAAGGACTCAATATCATAGGACATCTACAATACTATAAATAAACTTCCACAAGAGAGTAGAAAGAAAATGGATTGGTTTGGTTATGGATACAATAATGGTACAATGATACTCATGATCAATTATAATAATTAAATAGATAAAATTTCCATAGTCTATGATTGATTATCTTGATAGCATTTGGATTAGACCATGTAAAGTTTTCTTTTCATCAATGTTTCGGATCATACTCCATGATCTATCATCAAGATGATTTGGTTAGAGAAGAGAATTGTTTACATGGTCAAATCTTGAAACTATCAAACTAATCAATAATACTAGCTAATATAAACATGAGTTGACTATTATATAGACAAGGTGAGTGGATAAGTTAACTTAAGAATATGATATGTGTCACAATCATATAACATGAAAAAAGAGATAAGGATCTTAATTTCAAAACCTACGTAAACTTAACTAACAAGTGTGAATATAAATTGGGAGGTGAAACAATTAGTTAATATCCATGTTCACACCAATAATATGTAGTATGATGTAAAGTGTTGGCTAGTTGCATATATAGCATTGTGATGTATGCTCTTACTAGTACTAACAGTGTTTTTCTAATCCATAGCTCAAGTCTTGTTAATGCTTATCTAAAATTATGGTTGCAAGAGTGTACAACAAATGAAGCATACTAAAGATAAGACACTCTATATCCTAAAAAATATAACAATAAATTTTTAAATGCTCAGGGTTGAAGCCTTTTAGCTTTATTTTATGTTAGAGCCTCTTTTCGTTATCTATTGCTAAATTTTTCTATCATGTTATTTTGTATAATTCTTACTATATATATTTGTTATTGTAAGGAATCTAAGATAGCAGATGAACTTCCTACATATGATCATATTTACGGTATTAAAAATGAAATATAATTTCCTAACATCCACCAAAATATTAGAATATCAAAACACTATAATTGCATTTAAAATTATAAATTTATTATTTTATTATTTTTTAAATAAGATGTTCCAAATTCTTCGAACAACATGATACATTTTCATAAAGATCTATTGATATGTCTTTCATATCATATTATTTTCCATCTCTATGTGCATCCTCTAACAACTTTAACCACTATTACCGTTTTTCAAGATCCCTTGCTTGATCAATTGTTTAAGAAATTACACGTTTTAATTGGTATAGCAAACAAAGATATATCCTAGACTCAATGTACAAATTTGTCTCGACTTCGATATAAATATGCCCACAATACTCAAATCTAAGACTCAACATAGATAATACTGATTGCAAAAACAAGTTTAGAACTGCAACGATATTCTTTATTCTAAAGACCAATAATCAGTAAGCAAAAATAATATTCTTTATTCCTTTCAGTACAACTTATCAGTATTATTATTGTGGCAGTGATTATTGGTCTTTAGAATAAAGAATATTGCTTTTGCTTTGGGATTCCAAAAACAAGTTTAGAACACTATTGCTGAAAGATCTGGAATGTTGAGAGATTTCAAACAGGCATACATATGTCATGAAATCCTACACAGAAGCAGTGTCCATATGTCTGTTAGATTATGTTCTCTAACGTTCAGTACCCTAATACCATGGATTTTCATTAACAAATTATTATATTTTTAGATCTATGAATGGATGATCATGGCCATCGTCAGGGTGCCATGGTTGTTGAAAAATTAGCAGCATATTGTTAACCCAGAGGCCTCAGGCCATTGTCATATTTAATTATGAACCCAACTGAAAACAGCATATGCAGTAACTCTGAAATAATTGTAATTATTTATTCTTGTCTATCTAGATTTAGTACTTGATATTCACCAAAATATGTTGCTCTGCCGATGAATAATAATAATCAGTTGGACTGAAGTTTACAATAGTGATAATACAGAATAACAGCCGAGATCTAATATAGTTTTGAAAGCAAAATAAAATATATGAATGTACCTGTTACTCGAAAACTCATAGATCTTCCCACTGTTGGCAAAGAGAATGACAGCCACTTCTGCATCGCACAACACCGAGAGCTCCCAAGCCTTCTTTAACAGTCCGCTTTTCCTCTTACAGAACGTAACTTGCCTGTTGGTCTTATTGTCTATCTTCTTCAGCTGAACCTTCCCCCGCCCCATGAATGCTTTGGAGCAGTCCTAAACCTAAACAAACCAAAGCAGTTTATCTCATTAAAAATACCAAATGAGAACCATAATAACAAATTTAAATGTTTTAATGATTCCTTGGAAGCCATGTTCATTGAATGCTAATAATAATGATACGACGAACTGACCAAGATTTGATATGGGTCAGTGAACCAGAGAGATTTTGGTTAACTTGGTATACAGGATTCTAAGTGATTTTGAAGAATGTGGATAAAGTTTACAGGCCATTCATTAGTGTGGCAACTTGGAAAAGTAGAGCTTTGGTTGAAGGAATAAGAGATTGTCTGAGGAAAGGTAGGTAGGATGGAGACATTCTTCCATGGCCCACGTGAAGCCAATAATAGAAAAATGAAATTTGTTCCTCCACGAATGCACTATTTTCCACCACAAACTAAGATTGGAAAGGACGTCTCAATATTATTATATTGAATCTATAACCTCCAGACATTTTTATTTATTTTATCTTAACCTAATGTAAGTTACCGACAGAGTTAAATGATGCCGATGGAAGTGAGAGAATTTTGGATAATTTGGTCGAGCATAACGTGGGCCCATAAATTAATGGGACTACAGCATTATTTGAGAAGTAGAGTTATTAACGTTTAATTATATATATATATTTTTGCATACAACAGGGGTATCCCCGCGACCCAGTCCAGCAGTCCAGCAGTCTTTATATTCGGTACCTGGGCCGAGTTGGGGTGAGACTAGTCTCCTGTGGGTGAGATCCCTGTCCACAAGAAGTCCCACCTCTTAAAACCAGGGGTGGAGTCTAACCCGAGACCAATGGGGAGCAAACCCAAGCCAACTCTGCAAAGATTAAAGTTGATATTTGTTAACTTATATCAATTAAATTGTCTTAGAAATGTGATTTTATTAATCAATTAAAACGGTTTGTTAAGTATTAATAAATTATATTGGTTTGTAAGTTATAGTGATTTATTAATAATTTAATAGTTAATCTTGTTGTTTCTCTAATTTTTTATAGTTTTAATGGACGTGTCATTTCTAACATTTTATATATATTTTCATGGTTTGCATCATTTAACAAAGAAAATGTTTATAAGTGTGATTACTTTGTTATAACAATATCTTTTCAGATTTTAATTGTAATAAAAAAAAAGAAAAGAAAAAAGTTCTTTTCAAAAGATATGTGAGATATTTTGTAATCATTATAATTGAAATCTTCTTTGTACTATGTATCATTAGAATATGTTATACATGGTATAAAGTTATTAATTAGATTTTTGATATGAATAAATTTCAAGCAATTTATTGTTAAGTATCAAAATTTAATAAAAGTATAATGTAATAATTTAATTAGGCAATTCTTTGATCTAATTAACTTTTGAGTTTTGAACTAGTTCATAAAGATTATATCTTACTAGCACTTGCACCTAAAGGAGGTTCAAGGATTATGCCAATAGAAAACTATATGTATGTGAAAGAATCCGTGATTGGGATCCCACAAGCCCTGGATGATATTCTGAAGAGAAACCTATCACAAACAAATAAGAAATTACACGACAAAATACGTGAAACAATAACAATTATTGATTATTCAATCAATTACTTAATGAATACAATGAAGGATTGAATATCCTTATGTAGACTCAGGCGAACTCAACATGAGACCTTGAATGATGGAGTTCTGACTAAGAGAGGAGTGAGATAACAAAATGCATGAATTAGTTAAGTCACTTAACTAATTGAAATGCATAATTAATGCAATAACACTCACAATCAAAACTAGATGACATTTTCCTAAGTTTGCATTAAGCACTAGAGTAAATTAAGGATGATTAATTTACTCCAACACCCCCTGAATGAAAACCGAGGAGAAGCAGCAACTGATGAAGGAAAAGAAAATGAAGATATGAATCCTCTCCATAATGAAAGAGCTCCCATGCCAATGGTGAATGCTTGAAGACAAAATATGATCCACTGCCTACAAACAATATTTCTCCCCTTAGGAAGAAAAGGATCCATTGGTGATTGGTGAAGCCAAACCAATAAAATGAGTGACTTTGGAATCCAAATCTTGATGATGTGTGCCTCTAATAGCTACTCACATGTCTACATGTTGGAAGCAATGATGTTGATCCAAGATCTTATGAAGACTGATAGAGAACAAGCTACAAAGGCGGTGAAGATGGTGGGCCAACAACGGTGATGAATCCTAACAATTTATTCAAACTAAAGAAGAAAGTTGCAACTCCTAAAGAACTACAAAGATGCCCTTTAGTTGGGATGATGTCATTGTTTATCCAATGCTCAATATTGTCCCACTAGAAAGAAATTCTAGAAGCACACAAGGATGCGACTCTGGAAGCTCATGTAGTTAGGAACTTAGAATCGAAGAACACTTTTGGCTGCCCATTGGAGGAATAGTGTGGAGCTTGACAGTTGATTGAAAACTTTTAATATTCTAAGTTTGTTTATTTAAAAAAAATTGAAAGAAACCTATACTAGATGCTTTAAGTAGAAACCCCCATATGGAATTTTATATAAGTTTGATTTTTACAAAGCTCCATTTTTTTTGAGATCTTTATCATGTGGTGCTCGGAAAGCATGTTTAATATTTAAAGAATCAACAAGGAAGAAGTCAAGAAGCATGCAAAAAAAAGGAAAGAAATATATATGCATAACAAAGGTTTACATCTTCCTCCATTTTGATGAAAATCTTCACAAACTTGGTGAAGATTCTAGAAAATAGAGAAAAACATGCAAATCATGCTTAGAAAAATCATGATAAGATCAAGGGTGCAATGGTGCTCAAGTTGATGTTGGTCTATGTGAGCAAAGCCTTTTCGCCCAATTTAAAAAATACCTCAATCAATGTTTCCTCATAGGTATAAGCGGTGGGTGCAAAACCTTCACGCAGCTACAAAAATTTCACACTTGGATATAGCGCCTACTTTGCATACAGCGCAAGGAATCATGTGATTGACCGCCGAGTGAATGGTTGCTGCCTTGAAGGGTGTATCCTGGGTGGAGGAGATTATTGGCGCAGGTCTTCAAAGGAAACAAAGGTTGCATTAATGTTGGGCAGATCGACTATGAGCCAAAAAATGCCCATCTCCCATGTGAAGAGATCTGCCCCTCCAAAGTCCGCATGGTAATCACAAGGGCGCGCGAAAAGAGCGCGATGATCGAAATGCTGGTGTTGACTACATGTGCAAATCGACCTTAGAGAAATTTTAATGTGGCCGCTTCAAGACTGATCGCTGCCTGGATCTTCAAATGTGTATGCACTTGCTCAAGCTGATTATCATGCCTTAGAGTGCAGTGACCTTTTCACACTTGCCTCCTCCTCTGATCTTTACGCAATCAATAGAATAGTGCAAAACACTCCAAGCAATGAGAAAATTACTATGAATGTCTCACAACCTCTAAACATAGGCCTCAGTGACAAGTTTATGGCAAAGATTAACAAACTGCAAATCAATCGCGCCTCTGTGAGCAGAGGTGTCACAATTTTTTTGAAGTAGAGACAACGCCACACTTTGAAACAAGGGTGGGGTCAATTTTCTAGATTTGCAGGTCAGACTCCAAACAACGCTTTAGAATTCTCTAAAAAACGTCTAACCATCTTTCTGCAAAAGAATCTAGAAAAATAAAATGAAATGTATTCACCTGTGGGATGTGTCATGTGTTCAAATGTTGCAGAACAACGTCTCTGATGCAAAAAATTCCGAACGAGAATCTTCAGATCTCGAGCTTTGATACCATGAAAGAATTCGTGATTGGGATCCCACAAGTCCTAGATGATATTCTGAAGAGAAACCTATCACACACGAATGAGAAATTACATAGCAAAATATGTGAAACAGTAATGATTATTGATTATTGAATCAATTACTTAATGAATACAATGAAGGATTGAATATCCTTATGTAGACTCAGGCGAACTCAACATGAGACCTTGAATGACGGAGTTTTGACTGAGAAAGGAGTGAGATAACAAAATGCATGAATCAGTTAAGTCACTTAACTGATTGAAATGCATAATTACTGCAATAACACTCGCAATGAGAACTAGATGACCTTTTCCTAAGTTTGCATTAAGCACTAGAGTAAATTAAGGATGACTAATTTACTCCAATAGTATGTTAGTATGTTAGAGAGTGAATGTTTGTGCATGGGTGTGTATAGATTCTAGTGTTGCAAATTCTAGTTATATGTGGTTGGATTAAACAATTAATAATAAGTGCTAAATAATGGAATGAAATAAACTTAAACACATTAGCAGTTTTTCTTTTAATAAATTAAGTATTATTTGATTTTGAAATATTTGTATACATGTTTAAAATATAGAGCAATGTAAATGAAAAAAGAAATTTTCAATCAAATTGACAAAAAAAATTGCAAATGAAAATAGAATGTTCCCATCTAGTTAGAAAATCGATATTTATCTAGCTTTTATGTCATAAGTGAGATTTTGGAGGCTTTTACCCAATATTTTGGAGGCTTTTACCATTAAATGACATTAATCAACAACTAAAACTTGATTTTTTATTACTCAATAGTGGTTTGCAGCCATGAGACTTGTTTTAGGCTCAAATCTCACATTATATGTAGTCTATCTTATAACTACTTGATTGCATCATCATTTAAGTGTATTTTAATATTATTCTAATTTAATTTTGACATCTTTATATTATATTATTATACTATATAACTAGCACTGATATCTATAGGAGATTCGAGAATTTCATTGACAAAAAAATATATGTATGTTAATATGTTAGACAATGTGTGTTTGTGCATGGATTAAACAAGTAATAATAATTGCTAAATTTAATGGAATGAAATAAACTTAGATAAATCTAGGTTTTTTCCTTAAATAAATTAAGTATTATTTGATTATGAAATATTCGCATGTAGATTTAAAACATAAAGCAATGCAAATGAAAAAGGAAAGCCATCAAATTGATAAAAAATATTGCAAATGAAAATAGAATGGTCTAATCTAGCTGTCAAATCAATATTTATTTGGATTTTATGTGATAAGTGGGATTTTGGAGGATTTTACCATTAAAGGACAGCTAGTTTACTATTAAATGGCAACTGAAACTTATTTTCCAAGACTCAATAATGGTTTGTATGCGTGAGACTTCTTTCAAGCTCAAATCTCACATTATATGTAGCCTATCGGCTAATAAACTAATTGTTAGATCTGGTGTAATTTTAGCAACTCAAATGACTATTCAATCAATCCTATCCATTTGACTATAAATTAATGAGCTTATTTAACAATTAGATAATTAGTATATTTATTTAAAATTAACTAAGATCTCCTTTAAGAAGAGTTGTTTAAATTTGAGCATGCAATTTTGTTTAGTGCTCTATAGTTATATATCTTTCTAGACATTCAATTAAATATGGTTCTTTCTTATATATAAATGCTTAGATAAAATCAAAATTTAAATATAATTGTGAAAGGTTTTAATCTTTTATCTTTAATTATTGGTTAAATTTATTTTTAATTTCTTTACTTATGAGTTATATTATTCTACTTTATAATTATTTAAAGATTATTTTATTTTAATTTATAATTATTTAAGAAATATTTTATTTTATGTATATTGTTGACTTTATTTTTACTTGAAAATTAATTTTTATTTACATAATAGTAATTTAATTTTATTTACTCAAATTTGATTTATTTTATTTTATACCTATTAAAGAATTTTTATTTATTTTTACACTGTTTACTTTATCTTGGTTTATTTAAGAATTGTTTTTAATTTTATTTATTTTTCAATCTTTTTATTTGATTTCATAATTTAAGAAGAACTATTTTACTTTTGGACAATACTTAAATTATTATTTTACTTGCAAAAGTTACCATTCATTATTTCAATAGTTTTATATTATTCTTTGCTTTAAAAATATAGTAAATATTGTATATTTATGTTACTTTGATAATAATATTAAATGTTACATGTTTGTGTCACTATTTAAAAGTATAATGAGAATTATAATATATTTTAAAAAAATGTAGTTTTGATTTTTTTTTTATGTAGGTGTTTTTTTATCTTAGTAACACATTTGCTAGTGTAAATAGTGTAAGAGTTAATGGTGACTAGCAACACCCCTAGAATAGTTGATTGATACAAATGTACATGAGAGGCCTTTCTTACAAACAAAAAATGAAAGATAAGATTAGAAAATATTATGGCATGTGTCTTAATGCTATGTTATTAGATAACTATCAAATGATGTAGGTAGCCAATATTGAATCAAATCCAAAAAATAGGATAAGAGCATATCTAGGCAACTAAGAATTATAGAAATGCACCTAAGATTTAAGTAAAATTGACATGTGAATAAGTCCCCTTTGCTAGGATTAGCTAGGTACAATAGAAATTTATTCACACCAACACCCCCTTATGTGCAACATAGGGAGTAGATTATTATCTATAGATGCAAAAAAAATAAAAATTATGATGGGTCTCAATTACTAGAGAACTATTTCATGAGACCACTATTAAATGACCTATGTAATCAATGTTAAATAAAATTCAAAAAGATAAGATAGGATCTAAGATCTTATCTAGACAACTAAGACTTCTAGAAAGATACCTATATGACCAAAGTAAACTCATCCTATTAATAAGTCTCTTTTGCTAGGATTAGTTAGGTACAAGACATTTATTCACACCAACAAATAGGATCATTTCATACTTAGTTACTAATGTAGGAGCATCCATAGAAATTGGTAATCCTGTGTTAATAAAAAAGATTTAAATTTTGTTGTGTGTTTTTGAATTTTTTTGAGAGTCAATTTCTAGTTTAAAATTCATAATAAAATATGGAAAATGATATATTATTGAATAATTAAACTTTTCGATAAAATCTCCTTTGAATATTGAAGTTGGCTAGTGGATGAAGAAAAAACAAGAAAAGTAGTTTTTTTAAAAATATTAGTTTGAAAAATATTTAAAAGGGATTACGAAGCATTGAGAATTGAACAAGGAGTTTTAAAAAACTTAATATTGATCCCTGAAAAATAGGGACTGGGAAAGTGGGTGCCCAATACTTGCCTTGATTTTCTACTTTTTCAGGAGTTAAAGGTGGAGAATAAAAACTACAACATCCTATCTTTGACAAAGCTGCTAGAAATAGGTTTTTAATGATTTTTCATTAATGTTTGAAGATTTTCATGTGAAGCAATAGAAAGGGTTAAAACCTATGAAATTAATTGGCTCAGATCTTTATGGAGGGGGCTTAGGAAATGGCGGACTTGGAGGAGGTTGCAGATGAGCTCCTGAATTCTATGAAATAATTGTGCTCAGGCCCCGCTCCTTCTGTTTGCTGGCTTTTTTCGAGCTTTTTTGAGGCTTTCAGTTGCTGCCTGTTGATGCTGGTTTTATTTTCTTTGGTAGCCTTTTTGTTTTTTGGACCGTTGTTTCGGTCTTTTCCTGTTTTGTTACTTTGTGGTTTCGGGTCCCTATAAAACCCGTTTATCCCCCTTTTATCAAAAACATAAAGTGTATAAGATCAACTATTTTACTCCATTGTAACCATGAGCTTAAACATATGATTTTGTTTTCAATCCTACATCAAAAAGATAGCGATCTGTATATAAAAAATATAAAGTAAAACTCAACACAATGAGGCCTACTCTCCACCTTACCATATTGGGTCATGGAGCCTCATGGACCCTTACCAAACCCCTGAGCAAGAATATAGATTGGCCACCACTATGATTAGTGGTGAAATGAATATTGCATATTACAATCAATATAGAGTACATTAGGATTTGATTGTCTATTTGACCATTTTTGTTGATTTTATAGTCACTATCATTATTTGGGAAGGTTATTTGTAACACATTAGTTCATCAAATACCACATTATTGATGAAGCCTAGTTTGCAAGAATAACAAAAAAGTGTGAAATTTAGTGTGGTGATTATGCAAAAACTCAATGAACTGCATAACTTTAACTATTTTACTCCATTACAACAATTGCAACACGAAGCTAAAACTCACATCTATAGTCATATGCAAAACTTTCATTGCAAGGGTCACACTATATACAACTTATCTGTATACAAAGTGTGAATTTTAGTGTAGTGATCATGTCTAATTCATACAAAATGTCTAAATGAGAAGATATCAAAGTTCTATATTTTATAATACATATCTTGCTTTGTGCTTGCAAGAGGATGGATGAAGCAATTATAATTTAGCCATATCTAGTGCATGTGATAGAATGCAATATGTACAAAAAAAAAGCAAGGGCCGATTTCAACCCTACCATATTGGCCCATGGAGCGTCGTGCACTCTGAGTAAATTAGTGAGCAAGAAAATAAATTCTCCATCACTGTGACCAATGGTGAAAGCAATGTTTCAACTACTAATGACTTAATAGAAGATCTAATCGCATCAAAAGGGCTTCGAAGCATGACTGTTTGGGTTGTGGCTAGCTACAAACATGAAATAATTATGTGAAGTTTAGTGTAATAAACACGAACCATTGGTAGACAATAAAAAAATAAAAAATATAAAGACTTATACAATTAATTACAAACATGATGTAATGTAGTTGTAGTAGAACACAGTAAGTAAATAAAATCTAGGCATACCTTCTATATGGAATGGATTGAATTTTGGACATACAAAAGTAGGTTTGCTCTCCACCCTACCATATTAGGTCATGGAGCATCATTAGATATTCTCCCTTGGGAAAGAGAGTTCAAGAAGTGGGATGTTGATTGATAGCCATGCTTACAATCAATTCATCTTGATAGTTGCTCCAACTTCATTCACAAAGCTTGTCCATCTATTTAGCATGTAAATTGGAATATCAGCTTCCAAGTTCTTGAACAATCTCTCCCAAGGGAGAAGCATGTGTTTTGGAGCAACTGTGAATATGAATAGATTGTAAAACTAGCTAAGAGCAATTAGATGATTGGCAAGGAAATTTAAAAATTCAACCACAAAATGCAAAGCATAAAGGGAGAGCAAGAGGGAATTGACAACAACTCAACAGAACCCTATAAAAAATTGAAACAACATAGCCTTTTTGACAAGATGTTCTCAATAATGCAATGATATAGCTTAGGCAAGAGAACAATAATCAACAATTCCCAATGGAATGTAACATAAAGTGTATAAGATCAACTAGTTCACTATGTTCTAACCATAACCTAAAACATATGAATTTTTTTATGAACCCTATGTCAAAAAGATAGCAATTTCTACATAAAAATATAAAATAAAACTCAACACAATAAGGCCTGCTCTCCACCCTACCATATATTGGGTCATGGAACCTGATGGACTCTCACCAAACCCCCAAGCAAAAATATACATTTCCCACCACTCTGATCAGTGGATGAATATTGCTCATTACAATCAATATAGAGTACATTAGAATCTTATTGTGTAATTGACCATTGTTACTGATTTTGTAGCCACTATCATTATTCTGAAAGGTTGTTTGTAACACATTAGTCCATCAAATATTGCATTATGGCTAGAATATGGTCTGCAAGAATAACAAAAAAGTGTGAAGTTTAGTATGTTGATTATGCAAAAACAAAATGAACCACATAACATTAACTATTTTATTCCATTACAACCATTACGACAAAAAGCTAAAACTCACAACTATAGTCCTATGCAAAAAAATTAGTGCAAAGGTCAAACCATATACAACCTATGTGTATACAAAGTGTGAATTTTAGTGCAGTGATCATGCTTTATTGATATAAAATATGTAAATCAAAATATATCAAAGTTCTATATTTTATAATACATGATTTTCTCTCTACTTGCAATGGGATGAATGGAGTGATTATAATTTAGCCATACCTAGTGTGTGTGGTAGAATGCAACATGTAGAAAACAAAACAAGGCATGATTTCCACCCTACTATATTGGCTCATGAAGCATCGTGTGCTCTCAACAAACCTCGAGCAAGAAAATAAACCATCCACCACTATGATGAATGGTGAGAGCAATGTTTTAACCGCCAAATACTTACTACAAGATCTAATCATATGAAAAGACCTACGAAGGACAATTGTTAGAAAATAAATAAATGAAAAAAATATAAAGACTTATAAAATTAATTAAAAATGAGATGCAATGGAGTTGCAGTACAAAAGAGTATGTAAATAAATTCTAGAAATGCCTTGTGCACGGAATGGATTGAAGTCTAGACAAAGAAAAGGAATCATGCTCTCTACCCTACCATATTAGTTCATGGAGTATCATTGGCTATGACCAAACCTCTGAGCAGTAACATTAATTGTCCACCACTTTGTTCAATGGTGAAGGAATGCTTTTGCACCTGAGGGAATCTATTCAGTGGAAGTCAATGTTATACATTTTTTATAATTTGACATGGAGTTGTGAAATGAGAAATGGAAAAAAACATACATAGGCTTACATTGTATACAAATGGAATATAGGTGAAGGCCATACAACATGAAAATGTGGAATTGTAAAGCCATTTAGCATTTCTGGGGAGCCCTACATCTTGTATATGAATACAACGTAGCTATAATCTAAAATTGTTTTAGTGGAATATACCTACACAAAAGTGAACTATGAACTTTGGTACTACGAACATGTTTTATTGGAAAGAAATATCTAAAACATGAAATTTAAGTGGCTCTATAATTTATAAGAAAAATATATTTAATAGCACAATTACATGTCACATAGAAAAAATGATAATGAAGTGAATTTAGACAGGGTGCAGATTCTATATGCATAGAGGTGAAGAGGAAAGCAGAATCAATTCACTTACCATAAATAAGAGAAACTTTTGATGATGATGATAATGAACATTTTTGTTGGAGAAGCAAATGTTTTTTTATTTATAGTGGACTCTAATTGTTGGTATGTATCTTGCAGTTTCTAGAAAAATGTAAAGGCAGGTCTACACAATTCAACTGAGCAATTTAGTTGCTTTCTATTCGGTACAATCTTTCTGTATGCCTAACCTCTGAGAAAAATTAGAGCCTTTCTGAAGAGGCACATATATACACATTTTTTATTGCACAAAGCACCAAAAAATTATGACTAGCAAGCCAATGGATAAAAAAAACCTAGGGTAGCGAGCAACAAACCAAAAAAAAAATTGGAATATGCTAAGAATTTTATTTCATTGCAAACATAGCCAAAAAATGTAGGCCATACAAAGAAGCTCACAAAGAAATTCATTTGACAAACCCATGCAAACTGTTTGCTTGTTTTCAGAGAGAAGCAATGGAAAAAAATTATCACAGGGGACACGCTACAAAATCCGATCCATGAATCAAAGAATATTGGTTTGAATTATTTATATAGTCTCTCCCAATACAACCTTACCTAAAAGGAAAATATATACCCTAAGACAGAGAAAAACAATCAACACTCCCTTACAAAAAACAAGGCAACCTCCATAACTTGAGCTATTTGATTTGCTTGCGTAGAGGAAACAAGTGTCACTTTGCACACCTTGCCATGGGAACATTGTCTCATGTATGTGCTACATATATTTCCAATGGTCGCAATAATACTTTTCATTTTAAATTCACCAAACTAATTCAGCATTTTACAGTAGTTTCAATAACATATTGTTCAACACTAGGTTGTGGATTGAGCTGCACAATATACACAATAAACATTATAGCCAAGAACCATATGACATCCACATCCAGCATGGGACTATCATGAGGGATCACAAACCAGTAGCAAGAACACTTGGTAAGAATTAGATGGATACTTAACATGATACTTACATAGACAAATACATCATAGACACATATATCTACATAGAACTCTATCAAGATATTCTATGCACTAAGAACATTGTAAACAAGATAAAAACAACATTCTCTTTAAAAAAACTCACATATACTTGTAAATATTGAATTGTGTATGCATATACACATAGATATCCAATAAATGTACAAATATCTACACACATCTCTACCAGAAAGTTGTATACATAGGGAAATTGCAATTGCATACATGTATATTTATCTATATGCATATGTAAATGTACACATACATACAACTATGTCCACAAGTAGATATATGAGCAAGTGTAGATAGTGATACGTCTCTTAAAAAGGATAAGAACTCTATATAAATAAATAATATAAAATTAAATCAGGAATATACACTTAAAACGTAATGAAATTATAAGCAACATGGATAATAGAAAAGAAAAAAAGTGTATATTTTTTACTTAAACATTATAAGTTATACTTCATTGTCTTAATATATAACCAATCAAACAAACAACAAAGAAATACCAGTAGAAAGGAAAGGTCTTTTTGATTTCACAAGTAGTGTGAGGGAACAAAAAAAAACTAAATTTCTAGTCAACATGAACTATAAGAAATATGCAAAGTCACAATTAGCCATGGTTGTTATGGTGTTCAAGGTAGTACGACAACTATCTTTGGAGACTACTGCACGATAGGAGAAATAGCAGACAAATATGATAGTAAGAGCTTGCACTCAGCTTCAAATTTAACCTTTGCAACCTTCACTATTGTTGTTTTTAGTCTTGTTTTTGAATTATAAGCTTGATTTTTTATTAGAACAGTGAAAACAAATGACGTGTAGGTGACAACATTGATAACAGACTCAATAATCATTTCACTGGTAGACTCATATTGCAACATGTAAAGCTATTTTGTTGGCATTTGTAATAGGCTTGTTGCAGCCTCATCAAAAGTAGTTGCCCAAATCTCACTTGTGTGGTCTTCCATCTTTAGTTGTAATAAATATCAAAAGTCATAGTCAGCTATTTTTTTCTAGCATGTTGGACAGAACCATGTATTTTTCTTAGATTTTTCACACTTTTTCTTGCATTTCCTACCATTCACCTCCAACAGGCATGCAACATAACATAATGCATCACTGTTTATAAATTTTACTGTTTCCTTGAGAGTAGCTTGCAAAGTCTCTGGCAAGCCAAGGTAGTGGTCCAACATATATGCAATAGTGACTCTCCCATTTCCCAAAGGAACCTTTTAAGGGACTGCTTGGGGGGCTCAATAGTAGGTGGATCAATATATCCTCTTTCAATCAATGGTTGTACTTATAGTATGTCAAGATTTATATATAGAAGAATCCTTGTGGCTAGGTTCAAAATAGCTCCATTGAAGTACCCAATGCCTGCATTTTCAACAACAAGGATCATAGCTAAACAAGGGGTGTAAAACCTCTCCAACTCATGACCCTTTGCTTCCCAATTTGAGCCCCACAAATTAACATCAATTGAAAAGGATGAAAAATCATTAAGTTTAATAGTCCTCATAATTGTTTGGGACTAATCCTTTCTTTGTATAGTCAATACCATTCCCACATGCAGCACAGTGCCAATAACATCAATTAAAGTGTTATTAGTTTAATTTGCAATTTCATTTAATGGGGTGAACTTAAATACTTTCTATGGAACAAAAGCCTCATCATCACAACATTTTAACATTGAGTTTTGAGCCTAAATGATTTCCATCTAGCTGTTTAACCTATTAAGTTTTATGTCTGCATGTCTCACCAATCCCTTTGACACATAATAAGTATACCCCACCTCAACCCTATCATAATGCACAACTCTACAATGTCATTAAAGCATGTAATCCATATTTATGTGCCCTTGTCATTAATAATATCAAATTTGAATACCTTCCCCTCACACCCTTTCCTACTATAATGGTGCATATCCCTTTTTGTTGTTACACAACCTTTTATCGTCCATTTGGTTTGGTAAACATTCAACCCTTTAATAGGGCTGATTTTTGCAGGAGCATCTTGCTGCCTTGTGTTGGTGTGAATAATTGTCTTGTACCTAGCTTATTCATTCACTAGGTAATTAGGGGACATATTCACATGGTTAAGTTTACATAGGTAAAAGATTCTTCCTAGAAGTCTTATTTGGCATTTCTAGAACTTATCTTATCTAGCTAGGATGCATAATTTCCTAGGTGATTAGGTTGTTGGTTGTCTCATGTCAAAGATCATGACATTTTTCAACATCATGTTCACTACTAAATTTCAACCTTTCCTACATAAGCAAGGCATCTCATGTACATTGGCATTCAAGCTTATAGCAAGCAATAACAATTCAGGCATTAATCAATCTTGCATTGTGAAGCAAGCTTTCTTGCCATTCTCTCTCTTGTGGAAGTGGTTTTGGTCGCAACTGATCTTGGGGGTGTTGGGGAGTCACCATTGACTCCTACATGGTATCAGAGCTCTCCAGGTGTTGCAGATTCCTTCTCAGATCTGAGGGTGATATTTTGGCTTGAAGATTTTTGCTAGGTGCAGATTGGGGTTTCAATAACCTCACGGTTGAGTTCAGAAGGCTCCACAGATGAACTTTGACTGTAAATTCACCTACTTTTGGTAAAGTTGTTTCTGAGGCAAAAAAATTTTGCTGGAACAACCCCTGTGCAGTACGATTTTCCATTTTTTGCAAAAAATATTTTTTAGAAAAATATTTTTGCATTTATTATTCATAAATTTGGGGCAAATTTATTTGTTAATCGGGAAAAATTATTATTTGGGCTATAGTTGTCTTATTGAATATATTTTGGGGATTTATAAAAAATCCCGTTGGCATCCTCTACGGAATATTCCCCTCTCTGCATCAAGGTCGTACCTGGCATCTATCGGCATTTCCCATTTGCAAATCATATTAGGGTACATTCGGCTAAGCCTTGTTGGCATCAGTGGTACAGTCCACATTAGCGTACAATTTGATCCTCCGTCGGTGTACATACTCGGCGGTATAGTCCGATCAGATCTGGATCGGAGTATAGTAGATCATTGGATTAGTATTTTCCATTGTGGTTTCCACATTGCTCGATCAGATCCAATCACTGGCTGAGGTGTACATTTCACTTGTTCAGGCTATCTGTATTTGTATTGGTCAGTGTGTGGTCATCGGCGTACAAGGTACCATTAACGTCCATCAATCCACTTGTACCATTCATCGCAGTCCTATTGTCAGATCTCATTAATTGGTGTGGTCGCTGTCAACATTTACCTTCAACATCGGCTATCAATTCTAGGTAGTATACCTTCCATCACTTGGTATGCTGGTACTATTTCACAAGATTATATTTCAAAGTTTGTTTTAATTTCATTGGCTACTAAGACTTTGATACCAACCCCTCACATGTATTATCGGGTGATATAGTCTTAACATTAAAACATTAGTAAAGTCTTTTCTTAAAAGGTGAAAGTGCGGACCATTTAAAAGCCTTTTTCATATTTTTTAAAACCCTCATGTATTTTGTAAAATCTAACCATATTATGTATGAGCCAAAAATTTAAGCTTTATAAGCTTTTAAGGCTTTGTTTTTTCCCTTTTTCGTGCTCGAAAATAGTCATTTTTTTTCATTTATTCACAACTTTTGCATATGGAGGCAAAATTTTTCAAACGAGATATTGTCGGAAAGGTGGATATCTGAATTTTTCAGTGGTGCAAATATTTTGCAAAGATTTTGTAGTTTTGTGCCTCTTTTTCCAGGTTGAAGCACAATCATCGTTTTCTGCTTCTGAGCTCATATCTTTGTGCTCTGATCTTTGATTTTCTCCAAAATTGTGGCATCAGAAAGGTATTGAGGAGCAGTTCATGCGCTTTTTGTAGATTTGTTTCCAAATTTTCATATTTTTAGTTTGTAGTTGATTTGATAGTTTGGGATTCCTTCTTGTAAATTTGCAAAAAAGTGCAAATCTTGTTGGGACAAAGGGGTTGATATCTTGTATTGTGAGGGAAAATTGTTGTTCTTCTCTTGTAATATCTCATTGTATCATGGATTTGACAAAATTTGTACTTCTAACTCCATATAACTATCATGATTGGAAATCTCAAATGGAGTTATTATTGTTAAAATCTAAGTTGCAAAGAATAACATTTGGTCAAGATCCAGAACCTGCAAGAGGAAAAGAGAAAAGAAAATGGTTTGATAGAAGGGATGAAGCTCTTGGAACTTTGAAGTTGTCCATTTCTCCATATCTTAGATATCATGTAGCATCATGCACTCATCCTAATGAAGCTTGGAATACTTTAGAGAGTCTCCTTGGTAAGCCAGATAAGATGAGGAAATTTAAGTTGAAGAATGAACTTATGGGTCTTAATCCTTCGGATTTTGACAATGTCCAAGACTATTTCCCTAAGTCAATTCTCTTAGATTTCAATTATCTAATTGTGGGGTCATTAAAGAGGATGAATAGTTGATACTTTCTATTCTTGCTAAGCTTGGTCTTGATTATTCAGTGTTTGTTTCTACTTTCTATGCTACAATGGATGCTCTTGGCAATGCATACAAAATGCCTTCTCTTGATGTTTTTTTATCTCAATTCACAAGGGAACAAGCAAAGTTGGTACACATGGGCACATTGAAGTCTTCTAGATCTCATGCTCTTTTTGCAAAGGAGACAAAGGATTCAAGTGGCATAGGTAAGAAGAAAAACAAGGCACCCAAGTCTAATGAGCAAGGTAAAGATTATCCTTCACATAGCACTCCCGAGTCCACATCCTCTTCTAAAGAGGAATCATCTAAAAAGAAGAAGTCAAAATGTGCATATTGTAAAAGATTATGACATGATGAGCATAGATGTTATAATAGGAAGATTGATGAACTGCCACAACTTCTTCAAAAGAATAACATTAAGCTGCCCTCATCAGTGTCTAGTACTTCTTCTTCAACATCTCAATTGGAAGCTCCATCATCATCATCTCAGTCACAGTCCTGACACAGGATCTACTTTTTGGCTACACAAGATGAAAGGAAAAGCACTCTTGGCCTCTACAAGTCTTGCATCTCATAGATGGCTTATTGATTCAGGGGCATCTCATCATATGACATCTTCTATGGACATGTGCTTTTCTTTTGAGCCTTGTAATTCACCTCATATATTGATGGGTAACAATACATATATGAAGGTGAGTGGGATGGGTTCTATTGATATGGGGGAAGGGACGTTCAATGATGTACTTTGTGTTCCTTCCTTGTCCACTAATCTTCTTTCTTTTTATCAAATTACTCATGGGAGTCATGGTAAAATAGTTGAGTTCACTCCACATAGGGTGTACGTAAGGGACTTGGAGACTAGGGATATTGTTGCTATCGAGATGGCTGATCACTCATCTTGTGTATATTCATTTTCACATTTTGCTGCAGAAGATGATAATGTTCCTTTGACTGCATCACACACTCCATTCAGTGTGAACCATGATAGTGAGGAGAAGTTTGGTCAACTACACTTTAGTATTCTAGAAACCAATGCTGAGCTTCCTACTCCTCCACCTCCTGCTTCTTCAGTCATTGATGCTTCTATTCAGCAGGATGATCATAGTTTTTCAGATCTTGCTTTATGGAATGAATATTGGACAGGCATTTCTAACTTGTTCATGGAGTCTCATACTATAGATTTGGAGGACACACTCAATGGGATTTCCATCCTCTTTGATGACAGTTTCAGTACAACTGTTATCCCATCTACTTTGTCTTTGGATATTGACATTCATGAGTCTCCTCTATCACTTGATTTTTCATGTTTCTTGGTTTAGTTTGACCATGATTATGTTGTGGCTCATTCAAGCTTGGAGGATCTTCATCAGTTTTTAGAGGCATACATTTTAAGCATTCATTCTTTCTCCTTTCAGTTAGACATGGAGTGGCTTCTTCATCAGCTTATGGATTTGTTTCTTCCTAAGGGAAGATGTGTTGCTTGTAGACATTAGGTCATCTTTTGTTTTCAGGCATTCTTCATCAGCATTGGAGCTTCTTCATCATGGGGGGGATATCTTATCTCTCTACTTCCCTCTTATGGGGGAGTATTTGATTGTATATACATGATGCATGTTGTCCTTGGGGGGTATCATTGAGTCCTCCATACATCATGTTTGTTTGTTTTGTTTTCACTTTTTTGGAGAGGAGTTTTGTCCCACTGGGTTTTCTCCTTTTCTCCGCATGTAAGAGATTCCATCATTTGCATTGTAAATGGGTACCTAACATGGCCTAGTAGCTGAGACCCATAGTCATAGTCTTTGCACAATTTGCATAATAATCTTCTCCCTAAGTTGCACTTAAGAGGGGGTGTTGGTGTGAATAATTGTCTTGTACCTAGCTTATTCATTCACTAGGTAATTAGAGGACATATTCGCATGGTTAAGTTTACTTAGGTAAAAGATTCTTTCTAGAAGTCTTAGTTGGAATTTCTAGAACTTATCTTATCTAGCTAGGATGCATAATTTCCTAGGTGATTAGGTTGTTGGTTGTCTCATGTCAAAGATCATGACATTTGTCAACAGCATGTTCACTATTAAATTTCAACCTTGCCTACATAAGCAAGGAATCTCATGTACGTTGGCATTCAAGCTTATAGCAAGAAATAATAATTTAGCCATTAATCAATCTTGCATTGTGAAGCAAGCTTTCTTGCCATTCTCTCTCTTGTGGAAGTGGTTTTAGTTGCAACTGATCTTGGGGGTGTTGGGGAGTCACCATTAACTCCTACACCTTGGGGATCTATTAATTCCAAAGGTGGAGGCTTGTTTGGATGGGGAGGGTGAGTTGTAACCAACTTTTTTTTCCTCTTAATCTCTAAACAAATATTTAGGTTCTCCAATTAGCTGGAAATCTATCATTTTGACATCTAGGGATAGTATGACAATTTCCCTAGAATGAAATGAACATTAAATACTTTAAAAGGAAGCCCCCACAAACAAGGAAGTAGGAAACTACAAGTAAAAGCAAGGCAAAAATATATCAAACCTCGATTCTTGTAACTTTCTAGAAAAATAGTTTGTCAAGCACATAATTAAACCTATTTTCAATTCCGCTATAAACAAAAGGTCATTTTATTTTGCAGAAAAAGTTCCCATCTACATGTGGGTTCCATCAAATAGGATTACTTTGTACCACTCGACTGGGCTTTGATCACCTACTACTTTTTGGTAAGATAGTAGTTGGAGGACTGGAGATGGGATAGCATCTCCAACATCTATAAATTGCATTGCATCACTTGTTAGGTTGGATTCACATTTGTAGCCTACAGGACAATTAAACTTAGCATAGTGGCAACAAGTGGATATTTATTACTATGACTCAACTCTAAAAGAAAACATTAATGTTGACACATTTGAAAACTAATACATTTTCCCCTCTAACACATAAGTTACTCCAAAATGGCCAATAAATCGAAGGGGAAACAAGACAAATAGTTCAAATATAAATAAGTTAGAACATATATCATAGTAATTGTGAATTCAAATGAAGTATATTCCTGGTTTGTTTGGTGCACTTGAGAAACTATCAATATAATTGGTAGAACCAATAAAATAAACAACAAATAGACTTACAAGACTATTGCTTGAGGATTGTTTTCCAGCCTCTGAAGAGCTAGATTCCACCAACATTGTTGCATTTTCTCTTTTGAAATCAGAGAGCTGCAATGCTGACGACTGACTAGAAGGTCTATGACATCAAAACACAACATGGGCACTCAATTTTTTTACACAAGCATTAAAAATATGACAAGAAAGGATTAATAAGAACAAGGGCTTCAATGATTCAAATAATACTTAACATACAATTTTTTATTCCAAGTTCACTGTTTCAATTTTAAAATCCCTCCTTTTTTTCTCTAGAAACACCAAGAATATAAAGGAAAATAAATAATTAGGAAAGAGGCTTCAATGTTGTATATAACAGTTAATATGAAGTATAACATTTGAAGTATGCCATGTCAAGATTTAGAAAAATAAATATTTTGAGAAAATAATAAAGATTGGGAAGAATGCGTATGTACATTGCTCACATCTACTTTGACATACATACAAATCTACACACAACAAAATTTACTATTGTCTCATTTATGGCTTCTGTTATGTGCAAATGGTTGCAATATATTAAAACAATTTGTGTTGTTCTCCACAACACAATCTAATTGTTGTTCGCTAGCTTTGGCTATATTCCACTCTTTGCAATGCATAATAAAATACTTAATATTATACAGTTTATATTATTAACCAAAACACATTCTTAACTATCAGATATATGGGTCGCTATTGCAAGTAATATTTTTGTGGCAATAGCTGCAATGCAATAAAATAGTAAGTGTTATGCAATTGATATTGTTTTCCACAAGGAACTATTCACTGTTGTTGTCTAGACAAGGCTATATTGTGTCATTTCTGGCCTCCATTCAGTGTGGCCAGAAAAGGAAGGTGGTAGATTATGTTTTTATTTTTAAATTAAAAGCATTTGCTGCATCAATAGAGAAGGCTAGTGAAATGGCATCGACATTAATTTTTGTATGGTTTCCATGTAGTGACAATAGGTATAAGCAATAGCTTCCTTTTCAAGAAGTCACAAAGATAAACAAATGCCTGGACAATGTTTGAAAGGGCATTGCCCTATGCCTATATTTATTTGTTTCTCAAAGGGCCCTACAGAGAAAAAATCTATATTGTTTCAATTTTTGATAACACATTGTCGGGTGTCATTTTCTAGGTTTAGCTTATTCTTCAAGATAGCTATTAGCAATGGGGAAAGCATGCATTAAATAGGAATTCCTAGTTGTTATTTCTTCAGCCCCAGAATCTAGAAGTTGTCAGAGTGATGGACTATATACTAAGTGTCACAAGGAAGAATTAATAGGCACTATTGTATAGATGGTTAGAGGCTATTTTTTGTGTTTGTAGGCAACAATGTTTGCAAAAGCGAAACAAAAGTGTCACCTATGATAATTTTTTCCAACACTTTTTTTGGGATAACAAGGCAGTGGTTAGCATGGATTTGTCAATGTCAATTTTTTTGTTAGCTTCTTTCTATGACCTCCACTTTCTAGCTATGTTTGCAATGGAATAAAATTCTTAACATAATCCAGTTTTCTTTTGCAGTTTGTTTCTCGCTAGCCTGGGTTATTTCTATTGATTGTTTTTCCAAGAATTTTTTTTTGTCCTTTGTGCATTCAACAATGCGTATATATGTACATATATATATACACACACACACAGATATATATATGTATATATATATACATATATATATATGTATACATATATAGATATACTTACACAAATATATTCACCAGCACCCTATCAAAAATTGAAACAATATAGCCTCTTGAGCACCACCCTATCAAAAGGAATGCCTTTTGGAAAACAAAATTAACTCTATAATATCAACTATTTTATCATGCATTGCAAATGAAAGTATATAACCAAAGCTAGAGAACAACAATTATCATTGGGCTATGGGAAACATTGGATGGAATTTTCATCAGTGTTCACGGTTTTAGGTCTCTGGCACCATGTAGTAGGTGTTGAATTTTTTTATTTTTTTTAAATAAAAAAATCGTTTGACACAATGATGAAGGAGGCCAGGAAAATGGCATCAACATTAATCATTCTATGTTTAGAGTCCAAGTTGGAGAACAAAGCGAATGTTTGTGCAAATTTTCAATAATGTATTGTGCATATATATATACATATATATATACACATACAAATATATATATACATATACATATATATATATATGTATATATATACACATATATATACATATACATATACATGTATATATATATGTATATATATGTATATATATACACATATATATACATATACATATTTATATGTATATATAGGTACATATATATACACACACACACATATACATACATACATACATACATATATATATTCATGAAAACACACACACACACACACATATATATATAGATAGATATATAAGTATTATCACAACCCACACCTTTTGCAACCATCAAAACATGCAAAGAACACAAGATAACCTCCAACCACCTTCATAAAATTTCCACAACTGTGGTGGGTTGTGATAGTTCTTTGTTCATTTTTTGCAAGCCATGGAGATTGAATATAGGGAAGAGAAAGCAAGTGGGAAGAGGTGCATATTGGAAAAACCGTTTGTCAAGTATTTCTAAAATAGTTTATATATATTATTTTTCAAAGGGGATTGTTGATTGTTGCTCTATAGCTTTATCTAAATTGTTTGGTTTATGGTTTCCATGTAGCCGCCATTGGTGGAAGGAAATACTATTTCTTTATTGTGTTTCATGTGTTGAATAACCTCCACCCACCTTTGCAGAAGTTGCACAAAGCTTAATCCATCTTGCACCCTCACAAAAGCTTACCCTCATCACTCACGAATCCCATATTAGGTATAGCAACAAAACGACACCAAACAATGCCTTGTTGAAAATTTATGAGACATTTCTTTTGTTCCCTGGGGCATTAAACAATAGCTATTATTATGACCATCACCAGTACATGCAAAGAATATAGATATACATATATAGACATGTATATATGTAGATATATATAGTAGTTGTAACTATGGAGGGAAAGCCTCTATGAAGGTGCAAGTGCGTGTAGCGGTCATGGTTGTGGTACACACACACACACACACACACACACATATATTGAGAGGAACCAACAAAGATTCAATGAGGAATGGAAGTAAAAGTATAGTTATTTCTCAACAAACTATATGTGTGTATATATGTAGATTTTTGTACCTGTATATATATATACACACACACACACATATGTGTGTGTGTGTGTGTGTACATATATATATGTATATGTATAAATGTAAAGCCTAAATAGTGTTAGAAATGCAATTCCCTACATACATGGCTACAAAGTTGAAGGAGTAAACAAAATCCCATACCCAAAAAAACTGCAATGTAAAGGCCATGTGAAGAAAATGTTTTTTTCTCAACAAAACATGATTGAAAATTGAAACAATATGGGATTTCCAACATCTTCTTCTTCTTCTTCTTCTTCTTCTTTTTTTCTGCATTTCCTATGTTGAATTTGCATGTTCTCTATGGGTTTTTTCATCTGGCTGACTCTTGAAACCAATATTGTTTCATTATGTCGATTGTTGTTCAAAAGATTATATAGTTTCATGGGTTTTGGTAGGTGGGAGACTCTTGGCTATATTGTTTCATTTATGGCTTCCATTTTATGTGAATGGTTGCAAAATAGTTAACTCAGTATCTTTTTGGTTAATCTTGATATCAAGATTTTTTCTTTTTTGTGGGTTCTGGTATGTGGGTGACTGTTAGTAATATTGTTTCATTTATGGTTTCATTTATATGCACATTAGTGCCTACATTAAGTACAATACAAAGCAATACCTATCTTTCATCTCACACTTTATATACAATTGGATAAACAATAGCTATCATCACAAGCATTGCAAGCACACACAAACCATACAACAACTAATCTCGATACTAGCCAACATTCAAGAGACCAAACATCAGCACAAAATTTTCCCTCAGTTTTCTAGTTGAGGAGGCTATGAATTCAAAGCTTTTTTTGCCTATAATAATTCCTTGCTTCGGACTATGCAATATATTATAGCCAACAAAATGTTTGAATTCCTAGCTTTCTCATTTAGGCAAATGAGGGAAAATTCAGTCTGGATGTTTGTTATCTTTATAATTTTGATCAAGCTAGTTGCATATCTAGGCAAAAAATATGGTATACACATCTATTTAGATATAGCAATCTCTACATAAATAAAAATTTACATCTGTACTTATATATATATATATATATCTACCTATATGTGTGTCCTCTTGATTAACACTTAGGGTGTTTATTCCAAGATTTGATGGGAAATTTTTTTCCCTCTCAGCACCTTGTTATCCTAATCAAGCACCATATGAAGCATCACTGCAACTTATTTTAATAAGAATTATATATTGAAGAAGACATTATTCAAAAAGGGAGACAAAGCATTCAAATTTATTATTTTGAGAAGATAGTTATTTATTTTGAAAGGAATTTGTTATTCCTTTCATTCTTGAAAATGGATTCTTATAACAATAAGTTTTTTATTGAACATACCAAAGAACATTAGTGGCCACATACATGTTTTCAACACCTTTTTGAAGCTATTAAAGGGAAAATCCAAAGACTTTTTCCAGGGTTACAAAAATGAAAACAGAACAACCTAGCTAGCGCTAGACAAGGGACAATGAGAATGCCCTATGGAAAACAACATAAGCCACACAAGATTAACTATTTGGCCATGTGGCAAGCATCACTAGTAAATGGGAGCCACATGTGAATAAATCACAGGTGCTATCACAACCATCACCAAGGCACAAAAAGCATACAAAAATCAATGTTGATGCGAACCAACGCTTAATTTTAGTTGCCTTCTCTATCAACACAATAGGGAACACATGACATATCTGAAAGGCAGCCAACAATCACCTCCGACACCCTTCTCATAACTACCACAAGGATTGAAATGGGGGGGTTGGCAAGAATTTTGGGCAAGATTTTTTTAAAGGGAAGGCCATTTTCCACCTTTTCCTCACTTAGTGAGAAGCTCAAAAACCAAAAATGCTCGCAAGGATTCCAACCAATGTACAAAAAATATAACCAACACCTAACAATATAGAGGAAAACATTTAACATAGACTATATAACAATGACTGCTTCATTGCATTGCAACCATAATGACTAAATGAAAATCATAAATCAAACAATATTGGCCTCAAAGTTAAAAATGCATGCAAAAAAAAAATCTTCTAGCACCTCTTCCCACTTGGTTCAAACACACCTCTTCTCGCCAACTTTCCTGTAGGAAAAAGAGAAAAATATTATCATAGGCGACACTTTTCTTTTGCATTTCCAACCATTTGCCCATGCAAACAACACAAAATAACCTCTCGCCGAAGCTGCACAAAGCTTAATCCAGCTTGCACCCTCACAGAAGCTTACCCTCATTGCTCATGACTCTCATATCAAGTATATCAGTGGTTATTATGACCATCCCCAATACATGCAAAGCATACAATAATTAATGTTGATGTGAACCAACGTTTAATTTTCGTAGCCTTCTCTATCCACATGGCCTAAAAAACACCACCCTATTCCCAAAGCACCCAACCACCACCTTCACCACCTTTTTCACAATTGTCAAAAGGCCAAAAATCCAGGAGGCTAACAAAAATTCCAGCCAAAGCTATAACCCATTCACCACCTTTTCCCAGCTCGTAGAAAATCCGAAAAACAAGGAGGCTGACAAAAATTCTAAGCAAAGTTGACACAAATAGCCATATATATACATATACATATATATATATGTGTGTGTGTGTATGTACATACTATACATACTATACATATAAATATATATACATATATGTATGTACATACAATACATGTTGTACACATACATATATATACATATTGTAGACATTAAAAATATACTAATTGACATTGTGCATCTGATCCTAACTTACTAACATCATTTCTTCCTAAATCACCCCTCGGTCTCACCGGTTAATCAAATTCCCTTATCTGATTAAATTCATCAATATTCGTCTCTTAATTAAGTAAACCATTTTGTCTAATTAAGTCACTTTCCCTTGTTAATTAAATCAATTCATCTGATATAATAATCCCTATTTAATTAAATAATCAATTTATTTGATAAAATACCTAAAGTCTATCCATTGAATTAAATAAATTAAAACCTTAATTGATTTAATCTAATACCATCCCTTTTAATTAAATAAATCAAAATATTTATTTAATTAGCCTCTTATCATATTCCTCTCTTATCTGATTTAAACAAATCCATAAATTTGGTCAAATAAGTCACATCATCTAATCTCCTATTAAATTAATTAAACCCTTGATTAATTTAACCTCATCTCATGTCACATCCTCTAGATAATGCAAGTTGCACATGAAAATAGATTTAATTCATTTATTAAATCCCTATTTTCCCTCACATGGCATCTTTTTGGAATATTCTCTCAATTTGAATTCAAATTGATCCAAGTCAACATGTACATCCAAGAAGGCATTTAAGATCTCTTACATGTCCTTTGCCTTGAGCCAAGTGGCATTTATTGCATTTTCCCTTCCCTCTTACATGTCATTTCAACAAATTTGAATTTCAAATATTGGCATTTATTGGCACAAACCCCAAATCTTGCACAACCATCATCCATTCATAGCTTGACAAGTGGAACCATATCCTTGGATGAAAGTTAGTCCCACATTGCTCAAATTTGGGCTTTCATCCATCTTGAAATCCTATAAATGAAGAGCTCCTCTCCTCATTTTATCATCCACAATTTGAGTAAAGTTACCATGCTCAAATATCTATCAAGTTTCACACCTTTGAGTTCTTAGCTAGGTTCTTTTGCAGATTTGGCTTGGAATCTTCATCATTAATCATCAAAAGTGGATCAAAGTTCATCATCAAGTCTACCTATGAAGCTTGCAATCATAGGAATTGGGAAAGGGCCAAATTTCCACATCAAATTGACACCAATTCCCCCATGGGATTAAGAGTTTTCTTGCTTAATTAGGATTCAATCTTGTTTTTGTTATTTCATTTTGTTCTTCATCATTTTCTTCCTAATTTGAGCTATGTTAATGAATCTCATGGGAATCTAGGTTTAGGCTTGCATTTCCTTGTTTAACTTGTTTAATCATGTTGTTTTGCAGGTACCTAGACTGAGGGTTCACATTTTGGCACTAGAAGGAGGGCTACATTCCATTAATTCTAACTTTTTTGTGAAAATTCTGCATTTTTATTGACACAAAGGAAATTCCAACATGGGCTTGTCAGTGTCTTACTATTTTCGTGCCGCAAGCTTCAGCATCGCAGTTTCAGCACCACAGGCTTATCAGTGTCACTGTTTTAGCACCGCTGGGCTCATCCCACCAAAAACTTCAAATTCTAAACCGCCCGCTGGACTCGACGATCTCCCCTAGTTTCAAAAAATTTAAAACTCTGACGCTTTTTGGAACCACACTGTTGGACAAAAAGAGTGATGCAATCATGCTCTCTGCCCCTGACACAGAGCACCGCTGATTGGTAAGCGATGCTATAAGAGCCGATGGAAAAAAAAATAGCAACGCCTTCACGAATTGCAACGCTGGAAAACAAAGAAAGGGAGAATTTAGTTTTTTAGCACGTGCTTTGATTCATGGCTTATTTATCTACTATTTTCTGGTTTTCTAACTTCTGTATTTTTTCCAGAATCTGATTATTTCCTATTTTGTAGGTTGGAAGCCAAAAGCAAAGGAAGGAGAAGCATGGAGATGATATGGGGTCCAATCAAAGTGTTTTGTAGCACTTAAGTGTTTGTTTAACACTTCTTCAAGAATTTTTCATCCTTTTCTACTTTCATTTGGGTTTAAAAAGGATCCTTCTTGTTTATTTCTTGCAAAAGGATTAAAAAGAACCTTAGGATCAACAACTTACTAGATTTTGTTTTTGGATTAAAAATTGAACAAGGCAATTTCTCACACTTCATTTGGTGCTTTAAAATGTACTCACATTTTGCTTTGAGGGTTTAAAAAGAACAAGTGTAGTTGTATTTTCGTGAGGGCTTACTTAGAATAAAGCCATTGGAAAAGGACATATGCACTTCTCTCGTGCTTTATAGTGATATTGAGAATCAAAAGGTCTTTTCCATGACTTTGGGTTAAGATAAAGCAATCACCTCCACACTTCAATTTGGGCTTAAAATTGAACAAACTATTGTGCGAGTGTGAGTGGAGGAATTTTCGCGTACATTCTCTCTCTTTTTTGCTATCAAAGATTGATCGAGTTACGGATTTTGTTCTTCATTCACTTTTGTGTATCTTAGAGGGCCTGCCTTGTGGGAAAAAGTAATCACCCAAGGGAACGACTCAACCGGTAACACTCTGAACCCGAGAGTATTTCCAATGTGATATAAATGTGGATACAAAACAATTAATATAATGTGGTTGACTTTGAAAAGATGGGATCTAAAAGGGAGGCTCTTTTGCCACGCTAGTCAACTCCCACGAACGGAAAAGTCCTTACCGAAACTCCATGTGCTAGAATTTTCTCCAAAATCCTTTATCTATTTGTTGGGTGCAAGAACGGTCGCTCTAAAGCTACCCCACACTTTTACGGTCTCTAGTAGAAATGAAAGTGCCATGGGAGTTTGTGGTGTTGATGCTTGCCCTGCACAAGGAGTGTCATGAGGGAGCCAGTGGGGTCAAGCATCTAACCATTCGCTAGAGATAGGCATAGCTGGACTTGTCCAAGTGGGAATCCAACAAATATTGTCTTACACATCCATAGGATTGTACTTATTCTTGGGTTACAAAATGCATTGTTTGTTCGAAAACACCATGGAAACAAACACTTAACATCATCCAAATTTCAACCCTTTTGAAGACAAATACAATTGACTCAATCCATATGTTATTGCTTTCCCTTTGGGATTTACATCCTTAGGTTTTCTAAGCATTGATTAGATCTCAATTTGTCTTCTTAAGTAAACAATAGGGAAACCCTTTGCCTTAAGTTCATTAAATTTCCACATAACATATCTTGTGGGGTTTGAAGAAATTAAGACATAGGACATCTTAGTTTGAAAACATAATTGAAGAAAGTGTTTTTTTTTGGTAAACAGTCACAAGCAAAGCCATAAAATAGACTTTCATGTAAAGAAAACTTTGCAATCCCAAAACACAAGTCATTGTTTGAAAATCTGAAAATGCATGTCCAAATGAAATCATTTCTTGGTTACAAAGGTCTTTAGGAAGCATATGCATGCTCTTCAATACCTAGGTTTTGGCAAACAAAGTATAAACTTTTTAGGTTCATCTTGGGATCAAAACATTATCAAAACCTTTTTCATCCATCCATCAAAACATCAAAACAAATCCATCTCATCATCATCTTTTGGGAAAATCTTGAAACTAGGCTTTATTGCAAAATCCAAAGCATCATCAAAATCATTGAGACAAAGTCCTTGAGAACATTTATCAAAACACCTTTGGCTAGGTATGTGTAGATGCATCCTTTTGCATATACTTAGTCAAAGTTATCAAAATCATCTTGTCTAGCTTAGTGTATGTAGATGAATCCTTCTCCATATGTTGAAGTGAAACAATCATCTTGTTTGAATAGGTGTGGGTAGATGCATCCTTCTTCTCACACATATTTAAATTATCATCCTTTGGACAAAGCTATCCCTTAGATCATTATCAAACATCTTAGGGTCTTTTTGTTCAAATATCCCAAATCAAAATCAAAGTCAAAGTCAAGGACCAGATCTCAAAATCAAAAGAAAAATTCAAAGTCCTAAAATTTATCAAAAGACAAGAACATACATATCATCCATTCCTAACATCATTGTCATATCATCCCCTTTTATCCTGAAGATGCATCCTAAAAACTTTCACTTTGGGACATAAAATAAAGATCAAACCAAAGAATCAAGAGATTCATCTCACATATTCTTGATCCTTGTTTTATGGTCCAAACAAGATCTCAAAACAAGAAGAGTATGGAAGCCAACAAAGAAACACCCGCTTCAAGTGACCTTATTCAAACCAACACAGAAATGAATCCAATAGAATCAAGCAACCCATTGACCCTTTCATCATCACAGCATCCCCAAGAAGAAAATCAAGGAGAGGACCTCACTTTCACAATGTCTTGCGAGGAAATGATAGAAATGTTTCAAAATCTAGATAACCATCAAATCATCAATGTCATGATGAGACTTAACCCTTCATTGTAGATGCTTGAATTAGTGAAAGAAGGGGCTAAGTTGCCATCAGATTTTGATGTAAGTACTATTGTGGACACATCATTTCCCCCAATCTCATCCACCATCCCTATCTCATCTACACCTCCATCCCAAAACGTCACACAAAACATCCCACAAATTACAACATCGTTTGTGCCAACCCAACCAAATGTCAACAAGGGAAACACATTTCTCAATGCTCTTGAATCACATCCCCTTGTTAATAATCAAAGTTTGGATGCAAACACCACTTTGGAACAAAGCATGTACCGAAAAACCCATTGCACAAAAATGTTCCTTTCACATTCCATCATGATCCATCATCATCAATTTTTCACGCAACACCACAAACACCTCTTCTCACAAGCTCACAAGAAGAGGGAGATATGTTCGGACTAGCAGGCTTATTCAACACCATGACGTTTTCACAACAACTCACGCCCCTTACATTCCCACCTCTTCCGCCATTGCCATTATCATCCACACCATTCCTTGGTCTAGGGCTTCCTCCCCTACCAAGTAGCAATCAAATATACATCCCAACCATCAATCAAAGAATTGCACCAAACACTCAAAATTTATCGTTGATATTGCAACAACAAATGATAAACACACAAGCAATGGCTACATCATCAAACACACCCTTAACATCACAAAACATAGTCTCTCAAGGACCCATCACATCAATACCATTATCCAACATGCAAAACATTAATTCAACATTACCACCTACCACCATTCCAAATCCACCACCACCCCCACCACCACCAACGTTCACCACATCAAATCAATATGATGCAGCATTGCAAGCTGCTTTTCAAAGAGGATACCAACAAGTCTAGACAAAAAAAATTCATGCAACAAGCCACTCGAGCTGCACAAGCTGCAATACAAACACAACAAGCACAACAAGCCGCCCAAGATATGCAAGCATTGCAAGCACAAAGTGTCGCTCAAGCACAACTATTATTGCAGCAACAATCTGCACAAGCACAAGAAGCACAAGCCCAAGCACAACTTCTTGCACAAGCAGTGCAATTGCAGGCATACCAACAAGCATTGAAGCAATACCAAGAGCAATAAGAAGCAGCAGAATTGGCAGCCCAACAATAAGCATAACATCAAGCCCAAATCCTTGCACAACAACAACAAGATCAACAACAGGCATCGTTCATACAAAAACAAGTAGAAGCCTACTTTTATCACCAGAACATGCAGATACCATCAAACAACGCACCAACTAGCCCATCCATCTAACCCATAACCCAAACCACAATCCAAAACAATTTCATCCCACCCCTTGATCCCTAGAGTGATGTGATGACACAACTTGGGTTGCTCTTGCAACAAGTGCTCAACCTTCAATCAGGGAGAACAACTAAAATGCCAAGCAACTTGTGTCCCTATCCATTCGATAGGAGCCTAGACATGAAACCATTCCCTAAGGGATTTTAAATCCCAAAATTTGATAAGTATCGAGGGATGGGAGACCCTGAAGATCACATTAGGGAATTCCAGGTTCATTGTATGGAAGTCGCATATGATGATACGTATCTGATGCGGCTTCTCCCTAGGACCTTGGTAGGTCCCGCTATAGAATGGTTCTCTCGCTTACCCACAAGCATTAGAACATTCCAAGAAATCAGAGATGAATTCATTACAAATTACGCATGTAACATTACAATGGATGTCAGTCTCAAAGAATTATACTCTCTAAAACAAGGAAAGAATGAATCTTTTGCTTCATTCCTTCAATGATGGCGATCCAAGGCCAATTAGAGCAAGTGGACCATTCCATAAGAACAAGTCTGGACAATCATAGCCAACCTTGAAAGCTTCCTATCATTTCATCTCAGGGTTTAGGGAATCACCACATATGAGCAATTAATCTCCAAGGCGCTTAGCATCGAAAGAGCCCTTGTGACCCAACCCACCGAATCAACGTCATATCATGAACCGCAAAACAACCGCCCATCATCTAATTACAAAGATAAACCTCATACATGGATGAGAAACAAGAACATCACTAATGATGGCATCGTCGATTCCAAGGTGGTCATTAGTGGTCCATGCCAAAATACACCCGCACCGCAAATCCAACCACAATTCCAAAACACTCATCACACAACATACCAACCTAATCATCCCACCATCAATAACCTCATTGACCAAAGAGGACCACCCCAACAAAAAACTTATCCAAAATGTAAATACGCCATTTTGGGGGAACCATTGGAGGATATAATGAAAAAGTTGATTTTTGAAAAACTCATCTAGCCTCCTACATTCAAAAATTACAAAGAACCCGATGTCAAACCTCCTTGGTACAATGAGAATCAACTTTGCGAATTTCACAAAATAAAAGGTCACACAACAAACAATTGCAAGAGACTCAAAAACATCATCCAAGATCTCATCGACAAGAAAATCATAAACGTGGAACAACCAATGGGAAATCAGGATCTTAAAATCTACACGAATCTGATGCTGAATCATGGAAAAAAAGGGAATAAAAATGATAAACAGAAGGGTAGTGTAAATCATATTTATGAATTTTTCATTGCCTCCCTAAATGAAGACTGGATGGTCATCACTATCAAGGGCACCCATGTCAAAGGTTGTGGAGTCACCACAAGAGGCAGCAAAGTCACCATTGCAAGATCATCCCAACCAAATAGAGTCCCTACATCAAGAGCCATTTTGTATAGGTACAATGTTGTAGACCAACTCAAAAGAATGCTAGCACACATCTCCATTATGGAGTTGTTAAAAATATCATCAGCGCATAAAAAGATCCTTGAGGAAGCATTAGCCTCATCCACTGTCCCCGCAAATCTCGATGGGGAGCACTTCCAAGCTATGGTCGCAAATATCATAAGACCTAATCTCCTTACATTTTCTGACCAAGATTTCCCCTCCCAACCATCTCACAACTACGCACTTCACTTGGAAGCCATTATAAACAAAAGAAAAATCAAAAGGGTCTTGGTGGATGGAGGTGCATGTTTGAACATCTGTTCTCTTAGCCTCATCAAATAGTTGAAAATATTAGAAGATTCCATCAATAAAGGAAAGGGCATCACGATAAGAGCATATGATGACCAAGAAAGATTATCTCAAGGCACGATTAAGCTCGGTATTCAAGTAGGGCCAACACTCATGGAAACTACATGTCAGGTCTTGGACCTCGAATTGCTATACAACATCCACCTAGGATGCCCATGGATTCATGCGATGAAAGCCATAGCATCAACCTTCCACCAATGTATGAAATTCACACATAATGGACAAGAGGTTACCATCCATGGAGATCCTGAGCCATTTTCATATTGCAAGAATCTTGAAGCCAAGTATTAAAAAATCCCACAAGTACCAAAGAGTGATGAGGGCCCATCCACACCATATATCGACCCCACCACTCTCACGTCCACTTCTATGACAAAGACACCTGCCATCCCTGCCATTCCCACCATATCCAAAATCAAGCTCATCATCCAAGAGGATGGTTGTGGAAATTACAGGCTCCCTAACAATGCTTTTGTGATAGGAGAGTTACCACAATCTCTTAGATCATGAGGATGCCCACAAGAAAATCAATCTTCCACATCACAAACGTATCCTAAGGATTATCCCGAATTCACAAGATGGGGAGACCTTGGTCATGAGGTCATTGAAGTAAATCTATCTCACTTGTTGTATCCAGATGAAATACCGACAACTAATTTACCAATGGATGAAAGAAGTAAAGGCCTACACATGATGCTTGCAATGGGCTATGACTAAAATCAAAGACTGGGACAAAATGACAATGGGCTCATAATATCTATCATGCCTGAGATGTGACCCATAACAAATCTTGGTCTTGGATGTGTCACTCCGAGAATAACTATACATGGTTGATGTCCTCCTGTTAGAGCCACTAATGTTTCTCCTTAGCCAGTGCTAGTACAACTACACTCACCAATAGTCATAGGTAGGGACACAAATAATTTTATAGCTGAACCCTATATTAGTAGTGATGACAAAGATACTTTATCCAATCTACCTAGGATATTTGAAGATACTACCCTATGTATGATTAGCACCATATCCTTTGAACCAGATAGCCAAAATCATGAGATTTGTTTAGTCTACCCCCAATTGATCGACTATGACCAACGAGGACCACCAATTCTCGATACATTCAAAAATGATGAGGTGCTCTCAGAATTCATGGTATTGAGGGATAACATTCCAGATGGAGATCACAAGGCAGGCTTTATAATAGAGTTGGACACACATGCCTATAATGGGGAAACAATTGAATCCTTTAGTCACAAAAGTGAGAAACTAAGAATCATATCCAATTCCTTGAGTGAAAACCACACTGTGGCACTCTCTGACAAGAAAATAGTTAAAAAAAAGGACGTATCCAATGGTGAAAACCTCTCTAAGGCTCCCGAGGATGAAGGATTCAATCTTCCCCTAAGAGCCATTCATCAGGAGAAGTTAGCAGTCTTGGCTGAGAAATGCAATCCATTCAACCTAGGAATAGAGGAGACCCCGCATATCACATTCTATGTGGAATCACTATTATCAGAAGAATAGGAACTCCTAGCCACATTCCTAAAGGAAAGACAAATAAACTTCACATGGAGTTATGCTGATATGTCAGGGCTAGATCTAGAGACGGTTGTCCATCATCTAGTAGTATACCCAGAAGCAAAGTCAGTCAAGAAAAAGCTTAGGAAAATGCATCCTCAAATCACTTTGTTAGTCAAAATGGAGCTAAAAAAGTTGTTAGACGCAGGATTCATACGACTAATCGATTATCTAAAATGGGTATCAAATTTAGTACCTGTTTCAAAACTCAACGGAGCCATCAAAATCTGTATGGATTTCAGAGATTTGAACAAAGCATGTCCCAAGGATGATTTCCCACTTCCCAATATCAACATGATAGTAGACATGATAGTAGGGCATGAGATGCTATCATTAATGGACATATTTTCAGGATATAACTAGATCATGATAGCAAAAGAAGATCAACATAAGATAGCTTTTACTTGTCCATGGGGGACCTACTACTGGAACATGATGCCATTTGGCCTAAAGAACATAGGAGCAACCTACCAAAGGGCCATGACACTAATATTCCATGACATGATTCATAAAATAGTCGAAGACTATGTCGATGACATTTTAGCTAAGTCAAGAAAAAGACAATATCACATAGCAATCCTAGGTGCTATCTTTGATAGACTAGAGGAATACAAAGTTAGATTAAATCCTAAGAAGTGTGTCTTGGCCGTACAATCAGGTAAACTGCTAGGATACATAGTCTCAATGAGGGGTATAAAGGTGGATTTGGTGAAAGTAAAGGCAATCCTTGAGATGGAAGCACCAAAGACATTAAAACAATTGAGAGGTCTCTAAGGTCGACTTCAATCCATCTGATGGTTCATAGCACAACTGGCAGACAAGCAGAACCCATATTCACACCTTCTCCACAAGGGGGTAGTATACAAATGGGATATAAAGTGCGAAGAGGCATTTAACAAAATCAAGGAAGATCTACTGACACCACCAATATTAATGCCACCCATCCCCAAGAAGCCATTGATCTTATATGTATCAGCAATAGTAGCAACCCTTGGAGATCTCCTAGCTCAACATGATGAAAATGGAATAGAGAGGGCCATCTACTATATTAGTAGGAAAATGGTCGGTCATGAGCTAAATTACTCCTTCATCGAGAAATATTGCCTCGTAGTAGTGTTTGCATCCCAAAAATTCAGACACTACATGTTGGCACACAAGATAAAGCTCATTGCGAAAATTGATCCCCTTAGTATCTCTTATCCAAGGCAATGCTAACTAGCAAAATGGTAAAATGGGTTATGATATTGTCAGAGTACAACATCGAGTATGTAGAGAGGAAAGCAGTCAAGGGACAAGTTATTGCAGATCAACTAGTAGAAGCACCCATATATTTTGAGAACCCTCTTGTCTCAGAATTTCCAGATGAGTCTATTTTTAATCTCAACATTTTCAATCACTGGAAACTATACTTTGACGACTCATATACTCAACATGGATCAAGAGTTGGTATCTTCTTCATCACCCCACAAGGGGACTACATACCACGGTCATACAAACTAGCATTCCCTTGCACAAACAACATAGTGGAATACGAGGCTTTGACTATAGGTCTCAGGATAGCAGTGCAATGGAATATCATAACCCTCAAAGTCTACGAAGACTCTCAGTTGATCATAAATCAAGTCAATGATGAATATCAGACTAAGGATGACAAGCTAACTCCATACAAGAAATTGGTGGAGACTCTCAAGGAATCCTTCATTGACATAACATTTGAGCAGATTCTAAGAACCAACAACGGAGCCGCTGATGCCATGGCTACAATTGGATCTCTAGTAGACATCCCTCACAATGTGCTGAAATATGAATTTCTGATCGAGTAGCTTCTTGTTCCCACATTCAAGGTACCGAAATTAGAATATGTGTGTGAAATCATTGGTCCTGGCGATCCTTGGTATCATGACATCTACACATATCTTCACATAGGAGTCATACTCGCTAACCTACCATCAAGCCTAAAATGAACCTTCATAAAAAAATCATCTAGATTCATCATCCTAGGTGATACCTTATACTGTAGAAGAATAGAAGGTACCTTGTTAGGTTGTCTAAATGCTGAGGAGGCATTAACCGCTATAACCGAGGTTCATAATGGTATTTGTGGCTCACACTCGAGTGGAATAACTATAGCCAAGAAACTGTTGAGGATGGGGTATTATTGGCCCACAATGGAAAAATAAGCACATGATCATGCTAAAAAATGTTTACAATGTCAACAGCATGGGGACCTCATCCATGCTCTAGCTCAAGAGCTTCACCTAATTATCACACCATGGCCCTTCTCATAGTGGGGGCTCGATCTCATTGGAAAATTCATTCCCACCTCATTGATGGCCATAAATTCATTATCACTGCAACTGAGTATTTCACAAAGTGGATGGAAGCCATACCCATGACATATATCACTAGGAAGCAAATCTCAAAATTCATCCTGAACTATCTCATCTATTGTTATGGTCTCCCACAAGCCATTATCTCAGATAATGGGACACCATTCAAGAACCAGGAGGTTCATGACTTATGCAAGAAATTCAAAATCCAGCATCGCTTCTCCACCCTATACTATCCCCAAGGCAATGGCCAAGCAAAAGCCACAAACAAAACCATCCTCAAAATCCTCAAGAAAATAGTCAATGACACAGGTCATGACTAGCACTTGCAGCTTAATCTTTCCCTCTAGGCTTATCGAACCAACATCCACACACCCACTAGTGCTACCCCTTTCTCCTTGGTCTACGGATCAGAAGTCATACTCCCTATTGAGATTGAGCTCCCGTCCCTCAAGATAGCATTGCAAAACATCATCATGGATGAGGACTATTGGGTGTGAAGACTAAACGAGCTAGAGTTATTGGATGAGAAACGAATAGATGCTTTGAATCATTTGCAAGTCTATCAAAATAGACTCAAACAAAGCTACAACAAGAAGATTAGAAGCAAGACTTTCCAAGTCAGAGAACTGATCTTAAAAGAAAATCAGAAGAATGTCCCAAATCTCAACAGCAAAGGAAAGTTTGAACCTAATTGGTTAGGGCCTTTCATCATCACAACAAGCTATAAATCAGGGGCATATCAGTTATCAACACCCGAAGGGGAACCTCTACAAGAGACAATAAATAGCTCCCATCTCAAAAAGTTTTATGCCTAATTCTTTCAAGGTATAAAACCAAAAAAATCTAAAAAATCAGAAAAAGTCCTTAAAAAATGGTTACTTCGGGGAAAAACTAGCAAACAGGTGTCTTGGTAACAACAAAAAAAGCAAAAAAAGAAAAAAAAAGTCCAAAAAAATCAGAAAAAGGATAAAAAAAATTGTCCTCTAGTGAAAACCACTTTGGTGGCACTTTGGGCAAGTACCTTGGTGAAAACCTGGCAAACAGGTGCCTTGTGTAAATAAGCACTTTCCATCCACTAGAATTTTTATGGTTTGATCAACATCATCCCTTCATCTATCACATTCAGGTCTCCATTCATCACACATCGATTCGCATTTGCACCATAGCTTGGTCCTGCATTCATATCATGATCCCTCCTAGTACTACTCAGCCCATCCTCAAGGACAACTTGTCCTGCCTTTATCGGAATAGTCTATTACATCATGCTGGGGGCATGTTCTCATCGGATTAGATTCATGTATGGTCTTAAAGTTTTCAAAATCCAAAAATCCAAAAACATCAAAAAATCCAAAAATCCAAAAACATCAAAACATCAGAAAACTCAAAAATAGGTCAAAAAGTCTTTCAAAAAGCCAAAAACAAGGTCATCTTGTTGAACTACATTGTCTCTGAGCTTGAACATAGGCAAGGTTGATCTTTGATCATCCCTCGAGACATTTAGGTCAGTCCTATAGGAGTCTGTCATAATAAACTGACATTTCATCATGTATATCATCATCTGTATAATTAGTCGAGTCATCAGTCGAACTACGTGGTCTCTATGTGTATAACGTAGGCAAGGCTATTCTGTCGATCAGCCCTTGAGGCCCCTAGGATAGGTCGTTAGGTTAGTATCTTGGTCGAAATCTCAGAAAATCCCAAAAACATTGGAAAATTGAAAAATCAAAACATTTTAAAATCTCCAAAAAATACCAAAAACAACCTCAAAACATTGCAAAACACCAAAAACATCCAAATATTTGAAAAAATCCATCTGCCTCATCTCGCTTGCACCTGCAATAAACATCACTCATAATAAATTAATCATCATCATCAACCTTTGATAAAAAAATTGGAAACAAGTCCTGCACATCTTCAGGTAGAACTTAAAATGTCAAGTCATAAGTCTAAGTCAGTACATAAACAAGTTGGTTATCTCTTCATATCAGTAACACATCATACAAATAGTCCCATATCAATCATCTAATAACATCATGTCCTAGGATGAATCCTTCCTACATAGGGCATTATTTATTAGAAAGAACACTTTGGATAAACAAAATTATGTGCCACCATCCACTAACATGTCCTAGGATGAATCCTTCCTACAATGGGCATTATCTTTTGGCAATAAGTTTTGGTTATCATCTTTAGAAAACATATCTTTTTTTCTGCTAGCGGTATTGAAGAGCATCAGTTTTTTTGTTTACTTGGTCTTTATCTTTTTAACTTATCTTACTTGCACTCATTCCAAGGACGTCTTGATGATATCCCAAAACAACGGATTTAGAGACATAGGAATGGGGCAATGATCATTATTTTTTGTCTGCTGTGCTTGGGCGTTCTTGCAATATAACCTCGGTGAATACTTGCTTTGTTAGGCATATATGGAAGAGGTCTAGGGAAACTTGTTGACTATTACAAGGATAGGTTTACCTTTCTGTGTATTGGTCCAAGCTATCTAAAACTTTTGAAATACATCCTAGCAAGGTTTTCATATGTCAGGTGTGAACAAGAATACTCCTATCTATTTTTCAAGTCAAATTCCATCACACTAAGTACAATGCCATCCTGGTTTCCTATACCTTGATGTATCGTACCACGTGTGATATCAAACATAAGAAAATTTGGCCCTTTGAAAATCTGAATTCCTCGGAAAGTAATCATCATCATCATCATTAGCAGCAGCATCTGTGTCATCTTGCGTCTTGTTAAAATGACTTCTGCTTTTCTTACTAATCATACTAACAAGGTACTATGATAGTTGATCATCATCACCATCATCATCATCGATCCTGCATCCGCTAATCAATAGCACCATGGCATAATCATATTATATAGAAATCATTAGCATATTGCATAAGCATATCATATAGGAAGTATACACATTGCATTTTAAAATAGGTGCATTCATGACATTGAATTACACCCATTTACATGGTATCTCATGGCATTACATTGATCATTGCATAAACATTCATTAGGATTACATAAACCATCACATAGCATGAATAGAAGCATCTCATAATCATAAACAATATGAATATAAGCATTTAAATCATCTCATTAACATATCATCACATTAACATACATCATCATTTAGGATAATAACAATTGGCATCTCATATCATCATTTCATTCGCATCATATCATGGCCATCTCATCATATTCATCCATAAATAATCTCATATATAAAGCATTTTTTTATATATATCATTGCGTATACCATAAGATCAAATCCATGTATCACATATAACATAAACATCATAAATGGATAATATTATTGTATCACATTCATCATTAGAAATAAACTCATCCATAAAACATCACTGCAAAGCATATAGAAATAAATCATACATTTGCATAATCATAGCATATCACATCATCAATCTCATCCATCTCATATCATATCATCATTTAAGTTGTTTTGGATAATATAGATTTGTTAGTCTAAGCATCTTGAAATCATCTCATTTGCATCATCTTCCATAACCATCCATTT
>VDFB02000003.1:290746195-290763695 GCA_007258455.2 Sequoia sempervirens | reverse complement strand
TCAAAAAACCTAGGGTTTTTAAGCTTTTCAATGCCGTTTTCAGATTGTCAAGAAGTTCTCACTCCAAATGAATTGTTAGAACCTCCTCTTGATCACCATGCACTTCCAAGACCTCCAACAAAATTGACAAGAAAGAATTTCTCAAAAGTCTCAATTCCCCTGCAAGTTATGCATCTTTTTCTTCAAGTTTACCCTAGGCGGACCCTACTTGGCTTGCCTAGGGAAAAGCTTTGCTAGCATCTCCTACACTCCCACAAACCCTAAAAAATATCATATTTACACTAAGGGAGCCTAGAAACTATTCCCAAAGGTCCGTACAATTTGTATGCTGGGAGAATGCTCTAGGACTCCATTCTCTCAAAACTGCCTGTTACAGGCCAAAAAAAAGACAGCAATCAGGCTATGTACAAATAAAAGATGGAAACAATATACAAAATCAAAAGGATGGCACACTAAGCTTGCACAATATTCACACTACATTCTACAAACACAATAACAGTAAACTTTATTCCATTAAAGCACAGTTTAAATGCAAAGAATAGGAAGCTGCCTCACATAACGTTGTTTCCTTCAATATTACAAAATTTTACCAAAACACTAAAACCTCCAACCCTATTCCATGGTCGAGGCATTCCTTAAATAGGCCATAAAAACAATTGAGATGCTTGGGTCAAGCCTTTGGATGACCTAATGGTAAAAGTTATAAAACCCCCTATGTTTTTTAACTCCTTGCCAACTTTTGACAACTTAGCAAGATGGTGTTGTAAACCTATCTAACTCTTGTCAACTTCTTTCCAACAAATCAAAAACATTCCCAGGAACCCAACACAATGGTCAGCATGACCTTATGAAAAAAAAAAACCAAAACTAACCCTCTAGGTTTCTTCTTTACCTAAGAAATTGATAGTTGTTCTGTATTGCTAGTTGTTCCTTAGGTGCTCCTGCACCATTCTCCCCCTCTCATCTAAAACACTAAGAATTGGAAGGAGAGAGCAATGATAGGTCAATGCCAAGCTTCTTAAATTGATCTTCTTGTACCCATGTAGCTTTTGATTCAGGCTTGTTCTTCCACTTGATAAGGTGCTCCATGTACACCTTGTTCCTTGTAGACTTGTGCACTCTTGACTCCAAGATTTTTTCTACTTGAGGTAGATCACAAATGCCTCTTGGATGCATTCCATACACAACTTCAAATGGACTCTTCCCTGTGGTTCTATTTACACTGTCATTATAGGAATATTCAAGCTGGGAAATAACCATATCCCATATTTGTCCATATTCTTTAGTTAAACACCTTAAAAGATTACCAAGCACCTTGTTAACCACCTTTGTTTGACCATTGGTCTGAGGATGGTAAGCTGATCCAAAAGACAGGTTGGTACCCAATCTACTCCATAGAGTCTTCCAAAAATGACTCATGAACTTCACATCTCTGTTAAAAAAAATGCTTAAAGGGAGTCCATGGATCCTTACAACTTATTTGAAAAAGAGATGAGCTATGTAACTAGCATCATGGGTAGTTTTGCAGGGAATAAAGTGACTCATCTTGCTAAATCCGTCCACTACAACATAAACACTGTCAAAACTAGTCTTGGTCATAGGAAGGCCAACCACAAAATCCATGCTCACACACTCCCATGGTTTGTTAGGAATGGGCAAGGGTTGATATAAACCAACATTGCTAGCTCCTCCCTTAGCTTTCATGCACACAACACACTATTCCACATACCTTCTAACATCTCTTGCCAACTTAGGCCAATAATGGAATCTTTTTTCTAGCTCTAAGGTCTTATTGATACCAAAATGCCCACTAAGACTGCCATTATGCTTTTCTTGAATCAGATTTTCCCTCATTGACCCTCTTGGAACACATAACTAATTTCCTTAAACAACAACCCAATTTGCAAAGTATACTCTGAGTATTGGCTATGGAAATGGTTTTCAAAGCTAGAACATATCTTATAGGCCTCTAAAAAGTCTTCATCCTCTCCATATAGATCCTTGAAACCCTTTATGCCAATGCTCTTGAGTTGTATCGCTTGGACTGTCAACAATCTCCTGCTCAATGCATCTGCCACCTTGTTCATTTATCCCTTCTTATGCTTGATGGTAAAAGTGAAAGCTTGGATTTATTACATCCATTTCAAATGCCTATTACTTAACTTCTCTTGAGTGTTTATAAAACTAAGTTCCTGATTGTCAGTAAAAACCACAAACTCCTTGGGAAGAAGGTAATGCCTCCATTTCCTAAGTGACTGAACCAAAGCATAAAGTTCCAAGTCATAAATTGAATATTTCTTCTTTGCTTCATTTAGCTTCTCACTAAAGAAGGCTATAGGCCTACCCTCTTGACTTAGCACTCCTCCTTCTGCCAATCCACTTGCATCACATTCAAGAGTGAAAAACTTATCAAAGCTAGGTAATAAGAGAATTGGTTGAGTTGCCACTTCTTGTTTCAATTTCTCAAACCCTTTCTTAGCCTCTTGTGTCCACACAAACTTAGTTTTCAAACCACCCTTGATTGTGTCTAGAATCGGTGCACATATACCACTAAAGTTCTGTATGGATTTTCTATAAAATTGGGCCAATCCATGAAAACTCCTTACCTTTGTCCCTGTGGTTGGTGTAGGCCAGTTTAGGATGGCTTCCACCTTGCTTAGATCCATCTTTAATGAGCCTTTGGATACTAAAAAACCCAAGTAGATAAGCTCTTGTTTAAAGAACTCACACTTCTCTAGATTGATTGCCAACTTCTCCTCTTGCAACCTTCTAAGAACTTGCTCCACATGTTTCAAATGTTCTTCTGCTATCTTGATGTATACGAGGATGTCATCAAGGTACACTACCGCAAATATACATGTAAAGTCCTTGAGTACTTCATTCATGAGTCTCATGAATGTGCTAGGGGCATTGGAGAGACCAAATGGCATTACTTTCCACTCATATAACCCATTATTTATCTTAAAAGTTGTCTTCCACTCCTCACCATCCTTAATTCTGATCTGATGGTATCCACTCCTGAGATCCAACTTTGTGAAGAACTGAGCACCTCCAAGACAATCCATCAAGTCTTCAATTCTAGGAATAGGGAACCTATACCTAATGGTGATCCTATTTGTTGCCCTAGAATCAATACAAATTCTCCACTTACCTCCTTTCTTGTTTGCTAAAACAACTGGCACTGTACGAGGGCTAATGCTCTTTTGAATCAATCCTTGATCCAACAATTCTTGCACTTGCCTAGCTACCTCTAGGCTACTCTGGTGTAAGTTTGTATGCTGCTTTGCTAGGTAATGAAGCTCCAGGTATGAAGTCAGTTTGATGACTTATTGCCCTCTTTGGTGGTAAAGTTGCAGGTGTACCATCACTAACTATGTTGTACTTATCAAGCAACCTTTGGACTACTTTTAGTAGGACTGTCTTTTCAACCTTGTCTTCTTCTTTAGGTTGCAACACAACCACATATCCTTCATTCCCTTGGTGTAGCTCCTTAAGGAACTCTTTTCCATTGCTCAACATGATGTTAGGTGCCTTTGACTATCCCTCTTCTTCTTCTAATAGTGACTGCAGCTTGAAAGTTCTTCCATCCTTTTTGAATGAAATGGTATTCTCCTTCCCATCATACATAACACTTTTTTCATACTTCCATGGTCTGCCCAATAGTAGATGGAATGCATTCATGGGTAAAACATCACAAACTAACTCGTCTTTATATCCTCCAATAGAGAACTCCACCGTTACTTGCTCATTCACTAAAACACTCTACCCTTTGTTCAACCATGTGACCTTGTAGGGGTTAGAGTGGGGTACCTTCTCCAATTTTAGTTTTGCTACTACCTCCTCTGAGATTATATTGTCTATTGAACTTGAATCTACAATGACCTTGCATACTTTGCCAAGTATCTTGCACCTTACTCTAAAAAGAGCTCTTCTCTATTTTTGTTCCTCCTTGACGGGTTGTCTGATTAGAACTTTGTTAAACATCAGATTCTCTCCTACCTCAGATTCTATATGACCGATCTTAGATGTTTTGGGACTCATAGTGTCCTCTTGTGCATAAGCCACTCTCTTCTCATTGCAAGATGAGGATGCTTTCTCCGGGAACCTATAAGAATGATGACCTAGTTGGTTACAATGATAACACTTCATGTTTGCAAAATAGGAATTGCTCCTACCTGCTCCTCTTCCTCTGTTATATCCTCCTCTAGAAGATGTTTCACCTCCATGCTCAGTCAGTGTAGATTCTCCTTGATTTCTTTGGTCATTTCCCCTATCTTGGTTACCACCACATTGTCCTCTTTGATCTCTGTAATCTCTACCTTTTCCTATGCCCTTAGAAGTCTGATCTTGCTTCCTCTTGTTCCTTTCCTCAATCTTGATAGCCAACTGATAACATTGGTGTACTGTCTTGGGACTTAGTAGAGCCATCTCCTCTTGGATATTCCACTTCAAACCATTAAGGTACCTAGCCACCTTGAGGCTCTCTTCCTCTATCACATTGGATCTCATGCAAAGTTGTTGAAACTCCTCAGTGTAAGTGTTTACATCTTGGTCTTTCTGCCTTAGACTTTTCCTCTTCTTATGCAATTGAATCTCACAATCATCTGGCATATAGGCTTCTTTCACCTTGGCAACCATTCCTTTCCAAGTTGATATGGGTTGTTTGCCTTCTTTTTCCCTCTCTATCTGAATGAACTTCCACCATGTCAAGGCTGATCCTCTCAATCTTGACTTAGCAACCTTCACCTTTTGTGCTTCAGTGACTCCATCACATTCAAAGTGGTTTTCCATATTTTCTATCCAGTCCATGACTAGATCAGCTTCCATCTTTCCACTAAAAAGTGGTATTCCTTCAAGTGCTTTTCCACTCAAAGCTTTCACTGCCTTCAATAAAGGCTCCTCCTTCAAAATAGGGTTAGGTTCAGGGGTCTTATCTTCCTCTGCAACCTCATCTTCTTTTGGTATTCTTCCCTCAAACTGTGCACTCCTCACTGTTGCCTCAAGTAGGGCTATTCTTTCCCTCAATAGCCTATTGTCTTCTTCTTTTCCTTCAACCATCTTAGCCAGTTCTTCATTGGTCACCATGGTGCAAGAATCACTAGACTCAGGGTCTGACATACAAGTTTCTTTCCCAAATCTTTAACCTACTCTGATACCAATCTGATAGGTTGGGATTGGACGAGGCACTCACTACCCCATGCCCTGAGTCCTTGCTCCTAAGAACTCCTAGGTGTCTCTTCCACCTTTTTCTAGTGGTCTTGCCTTAGGTCTAGGTGCCACTGCTTCTATTGACCAACCCCACTATCAACATGCTTTCCTTCTACCAAACAAACCTTGGTGCTTTGCCACAACCTCACTATTGACCCTTATTCCTTTCTAAAGGCCAAATCCTCTCAACATCCAATTTGATTCTTGCAAGGGTGTGTAAATGTTGTATTTGTCTCTAGGTAATCAATCTAGAGTTCTTGTTTCATCACAAAACTCCTAAGAACCATCTCTTTCATAAAATCCCTTCCTAGGGTAGAAAAGGGCTACAAGCCTAGAGCCCCAATTAGGCCTCTCAATAGAGGTAAAATGCACTTTCCTTCTAAACCCACCAAAGGACCTAGGTTATTTATTTAGGATTCGTATTTCTCATTCCTACACCTCAAGAATTTTTAGGGTTTCAAGCCTGCATAGCTCATACACTGTCTACACACAAAATGGTCAAAAACCTAGGGTTTTTAAGCTTTTCAATGTTGTTTTCAGACTATCAAGAAGTTCTAACTCTAGAAGAATTTTTAGAACCTCCTCCTAATCACCATGCACTTCCAAGACCTCCAAAAAAATTCACAAGAAATAATTTCTCGAAAGTCTCAATTCCCCTACAAGTTATGAGTCTTTTTCTTTAGGTTTACCCTAGCTGGACCCTACATGGCTCGCCTAGGGAAAATATTTGCTAGCATCTCCTGCACTCCCACAAACCCTAAAAACTATCATATTTACACTAAGGGAGCCTATACACTATTCCCAAAGGTCCATACAATTTTTATAGTGGGAAAGTGTTCTAGGACTCCATTCTCTCAAAACTACCTGTTACAGGCCAGAAAAAAGACAGTAATCAAGCTATGTACAAATAAAAGATGGAAACAATCTACAAAATCAAAAGGATGGCACACTAAGCTTAAAAAATATTCACAATACGTTATACAAAAACAATAACATAAAACTTTGTTCCATTAAAGCATAGTTTAAATGCAAAGAGCAGGAAACTACTTCACATAACATTGTTTCCTTCAATATTACAAAATTTTACCAAAACACTAAAACTTCCAACCCTATTCCATGGTCAAGGAATGCCTTAAATAGGCCATCAAAACAATTGAGATGCTTGGGTCGAGCTTTTGGATGAGCTAATGGTAAAAGTTATAAAACCCCCTGTGTTTTTCAACTCCTTGCCAACTTTTGACAACTTAGCAAGATGGTGTTGTAAACCTATCTAACTCTTGTCAACTTCTTTCCAACAGATCAAAAACATTCCCAAGCACCCAACACAATGGTCAACTTGACCTTATGAAAAACAAAACCAAAATTAACCCTCTAGGTTTCTTATTTACCTAAGAAATTGCTAGTTGTTCCTTATTGCCAGTTGTTCCTTAAGTGCTCCTGCACCAGTTAACATTCCTTTAGGAAATCTACGAGTGTAGAGTTTTTTCTTCAAAAAATTAGTATTCTTTTCTCTTGCATAGCATGATGGTCTGGAGAATCAGAAAGGTGTAAAAAGAATATCATTTTTTGGGGGTTTCATACATTGAATTATCAGTTATAGGTCTTCTGAAGCTTCCTGAAGAGATTCTAACCTCACCATTGAGTCCAGAGCAAATGATACATTCAGATCTACCCCTTATTTCACCTGAAATAGACACCAGAGGCCAGATATACAACAATTTCAAGTAGGAGGTTAATTGCTAGATCCAGCAAGGAGCCATCATTTCAGAGCATGTTGAGTCAAATTAGACCCTGCCATCATGCTCAGAAGGCTTGGAAACCATAAAATTGACTGTTAAAACATTGATTTTGGACAAAGTTGCTAGATGGTTTCAAATTTTGGTGCACAAATTTCTTAGAAATTGTTGATTCTCAGTAACAACTCCTCACTGTTCTCATTTTTCAAACTTCAAAGCTGCATAAATTTTGCATACGACCTCAAATCGAGTTGATTCTTTTTTTGAAAGTACATTATTTTTTGTTTACTTCACATTGGTGCTACTTATTTTGTATGAAATTGTACCAATTGTATACTTTTAGCACATGTTAATTCTTGAGGATTTGTAAAAGTACTAAAATCCAAAAATCTATAAATACACTAAATATAAAGTGCCAAATCATTTTTTTCTAGGGGGGTTCTTTGATTGAGTAAAGAAGGGAGGGTCTCTTATTTTCTTTGTCCTTGAAAATCTCTCAAACTTTGTGCTCTATATTTCCTTCACTATGGGTACATTTAAGTTTCCATTGCTCATGCACTACAATTACAACACAGGTATGTGCAGGATCATGATGGGCCAAAAAGTGGCAATATTATGGGTATTTGTAGGGTATGTGGCTGACGAATTTTTTTTAACCAAAAATTCATGAAACAAAAAGGGTTTTTAGAGGAGATTCTTAGCTTTCCACCAATATAAATTATGCTTTAATTTGAATTTAATAATTATTAATTTTGTATTAGAATTACGACTAAAGTCCCAATCGATAGGCTGATTGAAAAACATCTATAACTTTCAAAAAAATCCCATTTTTTGAAACTGAAACATGCATCACATTCTATGCTTCACATACTATAGGATTAAAAAAAGAAAAATTAAATTTCATGATGTTTTGACCATGTTAAGGTGGTCAGACATACGAGTTTTTATTTTTTAAAAGTTGTAATAAAAATTCATAATTAATTATTTACTTGGAAAAAAAAATTACAAAAAACATGCATCACATCGACATGAGTCCTCTACTTTATATATAAATTTTGTAAAAAAATATTATCATTTTATTATGGTTAGGTGGCCGCAGACACCTACTTCTTTTTTTCCCTAAAATTTAAGTACTACTACATTGAAATTTCAAATTTTCACCAACTAGATTTTATTTATTTTTAAATAAACCTAGTAGTTTAGAAACAACAATCAATTTTCTACAAATTCTAATCTTACATATTTTTGAAATAATATAGATAACTTATTCAATTTTTTACGTCAAGTTGCCTAACAGTGATTTTTCTAAATTTTTTGCCATTTAAGGGTCCAATTTTTCCATGATGATCCTGCACATACCCACACATGGAATGAAAATGCATGGAATGCCTTAGTGCAACTAGGATATACACCTTATGTTGAGAAGAAGGTAATTGAACCCACAAATGATAAGGAAAAACTATGGATTTTTGAACATACAAAAGCTCTTGGTTGTCTACGAAGTTTTGTTTCTCTTGATATAATGTTTTAGATTGAAGCATGTAAAGATTCACATGATGTATGGAAAAAATTAAAAACTCTCTATGGTACAACTGATGAAATTCGTGGTTATCAAATTGATAACAGAATAATGGGTCTTGATCTGTAGTCTTTTTATACCATCCAGGATTATGTAACAAAGGTCAATGACCTTAGAGCACAATGTAAATCATGTCTAGCTTAGAAAAGAAAGACATTCAACTTGTCTATAACACTCTAAACAAACTTGGACTTGAATTTTCTACTTTTGTTTCTAGTTTTCATACTCATAGGCTGACAATGGGATCCATATTTACTACACCTCCGTTTGCTTCATTTTCTGAAATGTTAATGCAAGAACAAGGTAAGCTTCTTTCAATGGGTCTTCTTAAGCCTTCACAGTCACAAGCTTTGATGGCTGGTCAACCAAAGGGTTAGGAAGAATCAAGGAAACCTGACAACAAACAAAAGCAGTTCAAGAAGAAGCCACAAAGAAATCAAGCACAATCATCTTCAACAACAAAATTTTACTCTAACTCCTCCTCTTCAAAGGGGAATTTTCAAAAGAAGGAAATGCTAACTTGAAGCTACTACAAGAAACCTGGTCATGAGGAAAATTTTTGTCATAAGAAGTAGATCGATGAGTTAAAGCATATTCTCAAAAAGAACAACATTAATTTTCCTTCTTCTATTGCTCAACAATCCTCTAGTCCTTCCAAATTAGGTAAAGGGAAAGCACATGCACTTGTTGCTATTACTGATTCTTCAAAAGAGTGGATTCTTGACTCGGGTGCATCACATCACATGAGTTCTACTAAAGAACAATTTTCTTTGTTGGAGCCTTGTTCTCTACCCCACATTCTCATTAGAGATGATTCTCTAGTGGAAGTCATTAGGAAGGGTTCAATTGATACTGGAAATCCAGTACATTTGAGGATGTCCTCTGCATGCCTGATTTGCTAGCCAACATTCTCTCCATCTACCAAATCACTCAGAATGGTAGAAAAGTTTAATTCACTCTAGATTCTGTTAGCATCAAGAATCTTGAAGATAATGCACTCCTTCCAGTTGGTAAGTCCAATCATGAGTGTCGCTTGTATGCTTTCTCTCATTTTGTACCTGATTCACATTCAACTACATTTCTCACCCATTCAAATGTTGTGAGGAAACTACATGGCATGAGCGGTTTGGCCATCTCAACTACCGCTATCTTCAATAACTGGAAAAAAATAATATGGTCGCGGGTCTTCCTCAAATCAAATTTTTAGATGGTGTATGTTTAGGTTGTGCCTTGGGAAAACATCCTGAGGATAAGTTTGATAAAGGGAAGGCTTGGAGGGCTTTAGAAGTCCTTGAATTGGTTCATAGTGACCTGGCAGATCCTTTTCCATAATTATCTTTCAATAATGATCGTTATTTGCTCACCTTCATTGATGAATATTCCAAATACACATGGGTCTACTTTCTTTGGCATGAAGGAGAAGTCTTTCATACTTGTGCTGAGAGGCAATTTGGAAAGTGTGTCAAAATTATCCACATTGATAATGGTAGAGAATATGTGAACCACTGATTTGAGAAATTTCGTACTCTTGAAGGGATTGATCTTCAACATGTTGTTGCCTACACACCACAACAAAATGGTGTAGCTGAGAGGAAAAATAGGTCCCTGAAAGAGATGGCTGGTTGCATGATCCACGCTCACTCCCTTGCACTTGCATATTGGGAAGAATTTATCAACTATGCTACTCACATCCAAAACAGAGTTCCACATGAGGAACTAAATCGTATCACTCCCTTCGAAGCTTGGTGTGGTAGGAAACCTATTGTGGGGTACTTTAGAGTTTTTGGCTCCCTAGCATGGGCACATATTTTTTTAGAGAAGTGCAAGGCCTTGGAAACTCAAAGTAAGTCTTGTATCTTTGTTGGTTACCCTGATGGTGTCAAAGGATATCATCTAATGGATCCTACCACACATGAGCTCTTCATTGAGCATAGTGTGCATTTTAAGGAAAGCTCTTATAGCTCATCCTCTACTCTTCCTTCCTCCACAGTGGATTTAAAGGATTCTGACATTGAGGAGTTTCCTCAAGCTTCCTCTAGTCATCAAGTTGACCATGAGATTTCATCTTCCTCTTTAGAGACTTTGGAATATCCTCCTCCATACCCTACCATGCCTCATTGGGCTCACCAAACACTTGCATCTACAAGAGATCTTGTTGGGTATTCTCCAAATAACAGGAGGACTCGATCACAACATCAAGACATTCCACATTCCTACATTGCCACAACTTCAAATCCACAGTCATTTCACGAAGCATCTAGTATTGTTGAGTGGGATTCTGCAATTGAGGAAGAGTACAAATCTTTAATGTGGAACAAAACATGGGATCTTGTTCCACTTCCTAAGGGAAGAAAACTGATTCGGTGTAAGTGGATCTATCGAACCAAATTTGCAGCAAATGGCTCAGTTGACAAGTATAAAGTACAACTTGTGGCCAAAGGTTTCTCTCAAGTACTAGGTATTGACTACACTGAGACGTTTTCCCCTATTTCCAAAATGAACTCCATTTGCTTGCTACTTGCTATTTCTGTAGCTCATGGTTGGGTTGTACATAAAATGGATGTGAAGAGTACATTTCTTCACAGAGATTTACATGAAGAACTTTATATCGAGCAACCACAAGGATTCATTCAAGATTCTTCATTGTTTTGTAAACTAAGTCTTTGTATGGCCTCAAACAAGCTCCACGAGCTTGGTATGCCAAAATGGACTCCTCTCTTCTCTCCATTGGGTTCTCTAGATGCCACTCAGATTTAAATGTCTACATCTTATGGCAAGAGGATGCTCTTCTCTTCTTGTCTCTTTATTTTGATGACTCAATTGTTTCTGGGAGCACTTCATCCATCATCTTGACTATCAAGAATGCTTTGCATGATAGATTTTCTATGACTAACTTGGGTCTCTTGCTCTACTTTCTCAGGATCGAGATCACTCAATCCTTTTCCGGGATCTCACTTGCACAACCCAAGTATTCTCTTGATCTCTTGTCACATTTTCATATGGCTAATTATAAGCCTGCACTGACTCCCTTTGTGTCTAGAATTAAGCTTGAGGTGAAGTGTTCCACACCACTAGTTGATGCTACCTTATATCATCAACTTTTTGGTAGCCTCATCTACTTGACTCATACTTTCCCTGAAATTTCCTTTGTAGTTGGAATTGTTTTGCACTTCATGACGAAACCACATGAGCTTCATTGGAAAGTTTCCAAATGCATCTTGCACTACATCTAGGGCACTCATCAGTATGGTCCGATTCACTATGCAACAAACACAAGTTGAGACTTACTTGGATACATAGATTGTGGTTGGGCTAGTGATATTGATGATGAAAAGTCCACATCCAGCTACAATTTTCACTATGGTTCTGGCCCCATTTTTTGGTACAGCAAGAAGCAACATGCCATTGCTCTTTCTTCAACTAAGGCTGAGTATAGGGGGGCTGCCAATGCTACCACTGAGGCTATTTGGCTTCAAAATATCCTCACTGAACTTGGTATCACCTTTTAGAATTCCTTAATCATCTATTGTGACAACTAGAGTGCCATCCAGATCTTGAAAAACCCAGTCAATCATCAACGCACCAAAAAAAACTGAGATCCATATGCATTTTCTTAGGGCCGATTTAGGAGCAGGTCATTGATTTTCAATATTGTCCTACAATAGATCAAGTTGTAGATATATTCACCAAACCGTTCACTAAGAGAAAGTATGTTCATCTTCAGTCTCTCTTGGGGGTGCGACACATCTCTTTTGGGGGGGTCACTTAGATCTTCATTCACCCTCTCATGGGAAGGATTTTTTTCCCAGTGGGTTTTCTCCTTCTTTATCATTGAGAGGTTATTATGTACATGAGTACCTCATTAGGCCTAGTATCCAGGACCCATATTTGCATCTTTTCATTGTATACTTCTCCCTAAATTGCACTTAAGGGGGGGTGTTAGTGTGAAAGGGGTACTTTATCTAACTAGTTCATTCTTAGCTAGTTCTCCACTAAAGTCCTCTTCACACTAGCTTAAATTTACATAGGGATAAGGTGGTTGAGCCTTTAATGACATGAGTTGTCACACCTCATAAGATGCCAACACTTTTCATAATCTTGTTGCATTCCTCTCTCCCCTTGGCCTATATAACCAAGGCATTTCCTTTTTAATTCTCAATTGTTAAGCTAAATATAGCTTTTCATTCTTGAGAGGAATACAACTTATTCCTCATATTTCTAGTTTTCTTTTCCTTTAGTCATTAGATTCCTAGTAGGCTAGTTAGCAAATATCACACTTGAGCATCTCTAAAAAAAAAATTTATTTTCCAAAGGGTATTGTTGATTGTTGCAAAGCACAAAAAAAATTCACAACAACAAACTAAGCCAAAAAAAACAACCCAAGCTAGCCATCAACAATTGACAATTATGGGTTTTCGCATGTGGGTGACTGTTGGCTATATTGTTCCATTTATGGCTTCGATTATGTGTGAATGGTTGTAAAATAGTTTATCTGGTGTGTTTTTGGTGAATCTTGAAATCACGATTTCTTGTGTTTTGTGGGTTTTGGCATGTGCATGACTATTGGAAATATTGTTTCATTTATGGCTTCTGTTTTGTGTGAATGGTTGCAAAATAGTTAATCGGATTTGTTTTTGGTGTATTTTTGTATCTTGGTTACCATTGAAACCAATATTGATTCATTTAGGGTTTGCGTTTTCTTAGTGAAGGTTTTGAGTCGGTCTGTTACTGGGAGCTTTCTATGCTTTGTGGGTTTTCCTTGTGAGCCACTATTGGAAGCTGTGCTTTTGTGTCTGATAGTTGCAACCCAATGAAATAGTTAATGCTATACATGTTGCATTGTTTTAGGGTATATTGTTTCCTTTTTGATAGGGTTCTCTTGAAAAAAGAGTATATAGTTTCTTTGTAGCAATATTGTTTGATTTATGGTTCAGTTTTTGCATGGATGTTTTTGTATGGATTTGTCATTGTGATTTTAGTGTTTTGTGGGTTTGGCCATCTGGGTGAGTGTTGATAACAATATTGTTTCATTTACATCTTTTTTTTTGTGGTGATGGTTGCAATGCAATAAAATAGTTAATGTTATGTAGTTCATGTTGTTTTGCATAAGGCATTGTTCATTGTTGTCATCTGCCTTATGCTATATTGTTTCATTTATGGCTTCCATTTACTACAACAACCCTTGGCTTGTTCTTTGTCATTTCAGTCAGCCTATGTATACATACGTATGTTTGTGAAAGTAATGTCTATGAAGTTATTAGAAACGTATTGTTGGGTTCCATTCTCTGGGTTTTTATTATTATTGAAGGTAGTTGTGAGTGAGGATGGAAGGCTTCTGTGAAGGTGCAAGTGTGTTCATCGGTTGTGGAATCTCTATGAAGGTGGTTGGATGTTATCTTGTGTTTCTTGCATGCGTCGATGGTCACAAAAGGTGTAGAAATGTATCTATCTGAAATCAAATGTAGAAAATATTGATATCTATTGCTTAATATGCTTATTATTTTCATAGGTTAATGAAAATTTCTATTTGATCTATGGCTATTTTCCAATGGGGATGGTGCATAAAAACAACAATTTTATTATTTTCCAAACATATCCACAAAATGTTGGCCATAAACAGAAACCCACAAAGATTCACCGAAACAAACCCAAGTTAAAATATACTCATTTCTCAATACATCCCTATCAAAAAATTGAAACAATATAGCCTTCTCAAGTACACATTCTCACAAACTAACAATAACAAACCATATACATAAATATAATCAATAGTAGGAAATTGAAATATATAAAAATATGTGTATATGTACACATATATACGTATATATTTACACATATTTATTAATATTAAAATACACCCAATATAGCCTAAGGCAGAGAACAATAATCAATAATACCTAATGTAACCAAACATGGAATCAACAACATTAATTATTTTATTTTGTTCCAACCATAACCAAAAAATGAAAGCCATAAATCAAACAACATTGGTTTCAATAGCCACCCACATGCAAAAAGCCACAATATAGGCTGAGCTATACAATAAAAATCAACAAACACTCCATAACCTCAACAATTTTATTCCATTGCACACATACCCACAAAACACAAACATTAAACAAAAACCTTTTAGAACTTGACAATAACAAACCCATAGAAAAAACACTCCTTTCTCAACACAACCTCCTTGAAAATTGAAACAATACAACCTTTTCAACAACACCTTGAACTCCAAAATGAAACAATATAGATTAAGAAACAAAACTATAATCGACATTGCGCAATGGAAGCTGACACAAAGCGTATAGGATAGACTATTTTATTCCATTGCAACCATAACCACAAACCGGAAGCCATAAATAAATAAAAATTATAGTACCAAATCCATGCAAAACCATACACACAAAACATGAACCATAAATCAAACAAGATATTTGAAATAATGAAGAGTACACTATGGCAAATCAAAATAGTAACAATTGACAAAAACTACATAAGGTTAAGAATTTCTCCCCATTGCCAACATATCCACTAAATGCAAGCCATAAAGAGAGACCCATGGAAAATTAATATATATGTATATATGTACACATATATACGTATATATATGTACATATATATTGAAATTAAAATATACCCAATATAGCCTAACATAGAGAACAATAATCAATAATAACTAATGTAACCAAACATAGAATCAATAACATTAATTATTTTATTTTATTCCAACCATAACTAGAAAACAAAAGCCATAAATCAAACAACATTACTTTCAACAACCACCCACATGCAAAAAGCCACAATATACCCTGAGCTATACAATAATAATTGACAAAAACTCCATAACCTCAATAATTTTATTTTGTTGCAAACATACCCACAATATGCAAACGTGAAACATAAAACCTACAAAAATTTGACAATAACAAACCCATACAAAAAACACTCCTTGAAAATTGAAAAAATACAACCTTTTCAATAGCACCTTCTCCAAAATGAAATAATATAGCTTAAGCAAAAAAACTATAACCGACAATGCCCAATGGAAGCTAACACAAAGTGCATAGGATTGACTATTTTATTCCATTGCAACCATAACCACAAACCGGATGCCATAAATCAAACAATATTCATTTAAAGATAGACCTAGATGAAGAAACCCACAAAACACAAAAAATGATAGATAGGAACCCAAGAAAAACCATAAACACAAAACGCGAACCTTAAACCAGACAATACTTGTTTTCAAAAACAATATAGTCTTTTCTCAACATCCCATTATCAAAATTAGAAGCAATCAACAATACCTTACGGCAAATGGTTTTTTCCATATGCACCTCCTGTCGCTTGTTTCAAACAAACCTCTTTCCACCAACTTTCTCCAGGCTACCTTGTTTCTCCAAGCCTGCAAACATATGTGAATAACGAAAACCATAAACACAAACCCACAAAAATTCATAGTATCAAATCCATGCAAAACCATACACACACAACACAAACCATAAATTAGACAAGGTATTTGAAACAATCAAGAATACCTTATGGAAAATCAAGCAATATAGCCTCACACAGACCATGAACCACAAATCAAACAATATTGCCAAGGGTTTCTTCCACACGCACCTCTTCCCACTTGCTTCAAGCACACCTCTTCTTTCCAACTTTCCTACACATAAATGAGAAAAATATTATCACAAGAGACACTTTTCTTTCACATTTCCAACCATCCACCCTTGCAAAAAAGAAAAAATAACCTCCACGCACCTTCACAGAAGCTACACAAAGCTTAATCCAGCTTGCACCCTCATATAAGCTTATCCTTTTCACTCACATCTCTCTTCCCAAACATTCATTTTGTTCCCCAAGGTGTTAAAGGGTATGTGCAGGATCATCATGGAAAAAATAGGCCCTTAACTGGCAATGAAAATTCAAAAAAATCAGAGTTAGGAAACTTGACATTAAAATTTGAATAAGTTATCTATATTATTTCAAAAATATGTAAGAATAGAATCTATGGAAAATTGAACATAGTTTCTAAACTACTAAGTTCATTTTATTTTTTTAAAAGTCTATTTGGTGAAAATTTGAAATTTCAATGCAGAGTACTTAAATTTTAGGGAAAATAAGAAGTAGGTGTCCGTTTGACCATCCTAAACACAATAAAATGATAATATTTTTTATAATATTTTAGATATAAGTAGAGGACTCATGTTCAGATGTGACACATATTTTTTCATAATTTTTTTCCAAGTAAATAATTAATTATAATTTTTTATTACAACTTTTAAAAAATATAAAAACATGTACTTCACCACCTTAAGTTGGTCAAAAATTGATGAAATTAAATTATTATTTTTTAATCCTATAGCATATGCCAGGATGTGACACATATTTCTTGACCGAAAAACATGATACCGCTTTGAAAGTTATAGATATTTTCAATCGCCCTATTAATCGACTTTAGTTTTAAATTTAATAGAAAATGAATAATAATTATTTATTAAATTCAAAGTAAAGAATAATTTATATTGGTGGAAAGCTGAGAGTCTCCTCTACAAACCCTTTTCATTTAATCAATTTTGGCTAAAAATAAAGTCGTTAGCCACATGGACGAAGTCTAGAAAAGTAAGGTGATTTGTCAAACACGTTTTTTGTGTTGACTTCTTAGGATTGGCATGTCCAAGCCAAATACCAAAGCAAGCCTAAGGCTAAGCCTTAGGTGATAAATTCTTTGTCAAAAATATCGGATATCTGTTTTAAATCGGATATTTGTTTCAAATCGGATATTTGATTTGAATCAGATATCTGATTTGGTTTATATATGATTTTAAAAAATGTTTTATACTTTATAATATATGATTTAGAAAATACAATAAATATTTTATAGTTTATTTTAATATATCTAGTTTAGAATATACAATATAGTTTATAATTTAATATATAATACATTATATTATTGTGTATAATATTTAAATAT
>VDFB02000003.1:290669003-290744439 GCA_007258455.2 Sequoia sempervirens | reverse complement strand
TTCAAGGTGAAAATGTTGGATTTGAAGATGTTGAAAATGATATTGAAATTGGGAATGAAAATATTGAAATTGATAATGAAAATGTTCAAGGTGAAAATGTTGGATTTGAAGATGTTGAACATGATATTGAAATTAGGAATGAAATTATATTCAAATTGATATTGAAAATGTTCAGGATGAAAATGTTGGAAATGAATATTTTGAACATAATATTGAAGCAAGTGTAAATTATGTTTCACCAAATTACATGAGAAATGAGGAACCTTGTATGGAAGAAAGACATACTCCAATTTCAAGACCTTCAAGAACCCCTAAATGGTTACTTGAATTTGATGAGAACATTATAAAAAAATTTGAAGGCAAGAGGTAAACATGAACTGTTCGGTTGTGGGATAGAAGAATTTTCAACCAATATTTTAGTGATAAGACATTGACTGAGCAATGCCAACATTTTGTACAATTGCTAAAGATGCAAAAGATGAGACCTTTGCTAGCCAAATTGAAGATTCATGTGAACAAGAAGACCGAAAAAATTCTATTATTGTCAAAAATATTTTTAATGCTCTCAAGTATATTGGAAAAAGTATCAAGGAAAAGGATAAGAGAGTTGCTCGAAGAGTCATTACAACTGCCTTAGTAAGCCATAAATTGAAAAAGGCTCGCTTATGAGACAAACTTGTATTTATTTTGACATAAATCATAAAAATTTGGATAGACAACTTGCAACAAGAGAAAGAATAGATGATCCTATTCAAAATGATACATGGAATTTTGTCGGGAGGCTTCCACATGTTGATAAGAAGCTAACTGATAATGTAAAGTAGGTAATTCAAAAATTTTGGCATGATAACTCTAGAGTATCACCCAATGCAAAGGATGTTTTAAAGTTAAGAATTGGCAATCAAGACCATACACCACATCCTAAAAGTTTCTTGGAATCAACCAAAACCATGTTGTTCAAAATTTTTATTGAAACAAATAAAAATATTGCTATCTCACAAAGGACTTTTGAGGGTTTGAAGCCATTTTATTGTGTGCCTCTTAAGATTCATAATACTTGTTGTTGCAAATACCATGTGGAGTTTTCTATGTACCACGAGCTATTATGCTATATCCGTTCTATTTTTCATACTAATGAAATGTTGCAGGAGTGTGGTGCAATGCATCTTCTGAAATCATCAAGGGACTTGCTAGATCTATTTTTATGTTCTAGAGATGATGGTTGCTTTTTCTATAGAAATGATTGTTCAAATGCAAAGTGCTCACAATGTGGTGGCTTGTCAAATTTTGTTGAATGTTTTCATGAGAGTTCCGAACATGAATTTGGAAAGAAGCTTGTTGAGAAAAAGAGATATGAGATAGTCAAATATAATTTGCAAAGTGGAGGTGAAGGTTCTAGATGTGAGTTGGTTACAAAAGAATGCAGTGTTGCTGATTTTATTTCATATTTTAAGGACAATATTTTCTACAAGTATGCAAGGCATAGTCATAGGTCTTAGTGGTTGGATCAACAATTTAGGATGTGTAAGGACTCTTTTCCAATTGGCACTATTATATTAGTGGTTGATTTTGTAGAAAACTACACATTGCAACCATAAAATGAGGTACAATCTAAGTATTACAATTCCATTTAGATTGTTATTTTTGTCCACATAACATTTAGACATGCACTTGATAGTACAGAGGAGGATTGAAAGCTAATGAGAGAGTATCATTTTTATATGAGTGACAATAGATCTCACTCGTCTGAGTATGTCCAACATTGTTTCAAGATTTTTTTTGAGTTCTTGCAGGAGCATGATATAGCATTAGGCCGACATCTAATTTGGTCAGATAATTGCATAGGTCAATTCAAGAATGCTCGTATGTTTTATTGGTTGAGTAGAATGCATGTAGAGAGGGGTCTACCTCATATTTGGAGTTTTTTTTAAGTTGGACATGGGAAATTGGAGCATGATGGAGTAGGTGCATGTGTAAAGAGAGCTCTAGGTAAGGAGCAATTGAAGATTTTAGGAGCAAAATTTAGTGATGATGTTCTATAGTTGATTGGTGTAGTTCAACATTGTCATAGGGAGGGACACTTCATCCAACAGTGCGCATATTCTTTTGGTTCGTTGAGGAGGGTACAATGGGAGGTAGATTGGATTTTCGTACAACCAAAGTCTTCAAAGATGCATTCATTTTGAAGCTCAAATGCAAGCACATGGACCATTTGGACATGAGAGTTGGCTTGTTTTTGTCAGAGTTGTATTCAGTGCGAGTGGGATCAATGCGAGTCAAGTGAGTGGGTGGATACATGGGTACCACAATATCCAACTCCTTTATCTCAAACAATATCCATGACAAATGACACAATGGAAAGTTTGGTTAATTATGACTTGCTTTCAGATCTACTACAACTTTCAGTTGAAGGAGTTTTTTTCTTTGAATCAATAAAGTTTCAATTGCTCAGTTCATATTTTACTGTTTTTCTTGTGTTTTCTACTTGTGCACAAGCCATTCAAGCATTTTTGTATAAAAAATTTATGTAGAAATGTTATCACATGTATTGAAGTTATTTCAAGAGTGGAAGGTGTGGAGAACTTGGTTTTGAAATAAAATGAAGAGTTAAAGGTCTAAAAATGGTGGTTTTTTTTCACTTTTAAATAGAGTTTTTACCCTAGGGTTTACAAAAATCTCTGAGATACTAGAAGTTTCTTTGTTTCTAAGAATATTGAGGCCTAAATAAAGGTGTCTAAGGTGGTGGTAGAGTCTAAAAGGTTGTGAAAGTGCTACATCCAATAAACCCTCAAAAATTATACTAAAAACAAGGGTTTTTTTATTTGATGGTTATAGGTTCGTACGAATGGAATCCAACTACAGAATATTTGTTTTCTTGGAAATTTATTTCCTACCCCAAGGTTCTAGGGGTCTGTGTGGTGTTTGAAGGTATGTTGCTTTGCATTTTTGGGCTAATTGAGTAGCCTATTGAAGGATGCATGTATATGAAGTCAATGCTGGTTCAAAGGAGTCTATGTTGTTTCTCATATATGTTGTGTAACATGGATATGGGTGTTTGAATCCGTCATGTGTTCGTCTAGTGTTTTGGAAGATTGTGGAGTAATTGGACAAAAACTAGTTTGTCACTATTACAAGGGTTTAAGGGAGTTAAAGAGGGAAATGTGTATTTAGTCGCTTGTCAAGTTTTAAGGGAGTTTTGGACTATCCAAGAGGTCAGAATAATCTTTTCAGATGCCTCAAATAGGTAGGTTGCAAAGAATTTGTGATTGTGCCTTGTGTTTGCATCAATTTTTCACCTAATTTCACTTGGTCCAATATAGCTTGGAGTGATTCAACTTATTTGGGTGCAAGAGAGGACCATCCCTAGTGTAAATGTACCCATCCAGATGTGTTGGAATAGTCTATTTGGTCGTATGAATTGTGGAATGAAAGCTGTACCACTTTGCACCTTTACACTGCTTGCATCTGGCAACTTTTCCCTCCACTAAAAAGTCATCACCATAGGAAAATGCCTTCGAGATAGAAAAAACTGAGAGAGGTTTTTGTAGATGGTCCCAGCATGATCCTATAGCCTTAGATGAAGATTTTGTAAGCATCATGATCTTTAAGAAATATCCCTTCAAAGATTGTTTCCTTTTAGCACTTTGGACTCTTAAGGGAAATCACCGGTCCAATGTAGCTCAGAGTGATTTGGAATATTTGGGTGCAAGAGAGGACCATCCCTAGTATAAAAATACACATCCGGATGTGTTGGAACAGTCTATTTGGTCGTACGAGTTGTAGAATGAAAGTTGCACCAATTTACAACTTTACACTACTTGCATCTGACAATTTTTCCCTCCACTGAAAAGTCATCACCATAGAAAAAAAAATTTGAGATAGAAAAAATAGAGAGAGGTTTATGTAGATGGTCACAACATGATTCCATAGCCTTGGATAGAGAGTCTATAAGCATCACGGTCTCCAATAAATATACCTTCAAAGATTGTTGTGTTTTAGCACTCTAGACTCTTAAGGGAAATCATCAGTCGAATGTAGCTCAAAGTGATTCAACATATTTGGGTGCAAGAGAGGACCATACCTAGTGTAAACGTACCCATCCAGATAGGTTGGAACATTGCATTTGGTCGTACGAGTTGTGGAATGAAAGTTGCACCACTTTACAACTTTACACTGCTTGCATTTGGCAGTTTTTCCCTCCACTGAAAAGTCATCACCATAGGAAAACGCCTTTGATCTAGCAAATACCGAGAGAGGTTTTTGTAGATGGTCACAACAAAATCCTATAGTCTTGGATAGAGAGTCTTTAAGCATCATGATCTCTGAGAAATAGACCTTCAAAGATTGTTGCCTTTTAGCACTTTGGACTCTTAAGGGAAATCATTGGTCCAATGTAGCTCAGAATGATTCGGCATATTTGGGTGCAAGAGAGGGCCAACACAAATGTACCCATCTAGATGTTTTGGAATAGTTTTTTTGGTCATACAAGTTGTGGAATGAAAGTTGCACCACTTTGCAACTTTACATTGCTTGCATCTGGCAACTTTTCCCTCCACTAAAAAGTCATCACCACAGGAAAACGCCTCCAAGATAGCAAAAAATGAGAGAGGTTTTTGTATATGGTCCCAACATGATCCCATAACCTTAGACAAAGAGTTTGTAAGCATCACAGTATCCGAGAAATAGACCTTCAAAGATTACTGCCTTTTAGCACTTTGGATTCTTAAGGGAAATTGCCGGTCCAATGTAGCTCAGAGTGATTCGGTGTATTTGGGTGCAAGAGAGGACCATCCATAGCATAAATGTACCCATCCAAATGTGTTGGAATAGTCTATTTGGTCATACGATTTACAGAATGAAAGTTGCACCACTTTGCAACTTTACACTGCTTACATCTTGCAACTTTTCCCTCCACTAAAAAGTCATCACCACAGGAAAATGCCTCTGAGATAGCAAAAACTGAGAGAGGTTTTTGTAGATGGTCTCAACACGATCCCATAGCCTTGGATAGAGAGTCTATAAGCATCACAGTCTCGAAGAAATATACCTTCAAAGATTGCTGCCTTTTAGCACTTTGAACTCTTAAGGGAAATTAGTGGGAAACATAGTTAACTTCTTCACAAACATGGTTTGAAGTAATTTCATTTTTTTTTGTACATTTAAAATGGATTTTTAAGCCTTCCACCCTAAAAGTGACCTCTAAATAACTTCAAAAACCTTAACTACCTCATTCTTTTTGCAAACAAGCATTTTCATTCCAAGAGGCTGAGCTTTCATTTTTGCTTGTTGGATTGAATGCGGACTGTGACACAACTTTCTTTTTTCAAAAATTGTTCAACATCATTGAACTAAGAATTTATCACACATCTGCTAAGAAACAAAGGAGTACCACAAACAAAAACACATTACACTTTTTTTCTCACTGACTTGATGTATTCTTCAACATCTCTCTTCTCTAAAAGTGACCTCTAAATCACTTCAAACACCTTAACTACCCTAAAAGTGACCCTAAAAGCGACCTCTAAATCAATTCAAACACCTTAACTACCTTATTCTTATTCAATTTTTTTGCAAACAAGCATTTTCATTTCAAGAGGTTGAGCTTTCATTTTTCCTTTCAAAGAAAAATCTTCCTATGCCACTATTACACTGCATAGGTAAACCAGGTTTTGTATTGTGGACTTATATTAAGTTACCACTCTAAAGTACCAATGTAATAATGATACAAAATAACTTTTGAGACTGCAAGAAGACATCTCATAACTCTTGAGTGTACTAAAAGAATTCTTATGATTTTTGAAGAATGTTGATAACTCTACTATAGGAAGGTAATGAGAGATTGCTTAGCAATGAAAAGCTTGGGGCATCTTATGAGGAAGTCATGCCAACCAAAGAAATGATCAAGTGTGAAGTCACAACTTGCAGCCATGGAATTGAACCTACTGAACCTAAGGAATATGGTTGTGTTGCTGACCGAAAGAGTAATTAAAGATTCAGAGGGAGCCTACTGAACCTAAAGAAGATGGTTGTGTTACTGATGGGAAGAGCACCTTTGGATGTTGTTTCAGTTGAGGTCTATGATGAACACTTTTACACACCATAGTATTTTGTAGCCATTATGGTTGATATCACATTGAGGCGATATCTAATATCATGATGAGATGATATTCTTCTTTTCACTTATGGTTGTAGCCATAGTACTAGGCATCACGACGAGGTGATTTTCCTTGTGCAGCTGGAAGTATCCTCCCTAGCTGAGAGGGATTCTTGATGATTATTGCAGCATTAGTCATATCCTTCCAGCGATCTCCTCTACATAATCATAAATTAAATATAGCCTAAGCTATTTAATATATATATATATATATATATATATATATATATATATATATATATATATATATATATCATATATATATATATATATATATATTAATGCTAATATATCGATTATGATTAATGCTAATTCATCAAGAGATATGAGTTAATGAAGAAGTGCATTTATGAAGAGGCCAACATGCTTGAGGCACAATTTACGTCAAATAATATTTATTATTTTATGAAGGCTAACTTCTATCTTGGAGGCACAATCTTTGAGGCACATTCTTTTTGGAGGCCAACCTATATTGTGAAGAGTCGCATCTCTCTCAGCTTGTATATATATTAGATACATTTCATTGTTTTGAGACATACATTTTTCATACATTCCATTTCATATCAAGTGCAATTTAGTGAGAAACTCTTCAAGTGTAGATCGAGTTATTGTGAGAAGGCTAAGGATTATCATTTGAGAATTACATCATTGTATTGATGTGTTGGCATTTGTCTATGGTGCATATTATTAGGCCTCATTATCGACCTTCATTGTAAAGGAGTTTCTATTGTGATTCAATAATATAAATGATATTATTGGTTGGTTTTTTCTCCCTCCAGAGGAGGGTTTTCCCAGGGTATTTGTTGTGTTATTGTGTTCGATTTAGAATTAATTTTCTATGCATTAAATCTGATAATAAAACTAACACAAGTAAATGGCTGCATAGCGTCTGGAATGAGGGGGCAGTAGGCCTGAGACCCTTTTAAATTTTGTTTGAGTGCTTTCTTTTCATTTTTTGTGAGTTTTGTGCCAAGTTTCCTCAAAGAAATGTGGTCTCATAGAATTCCATGACAAGCTAATGCAATTGATAGCTGCTCCTAGTTATTAGTTATGTAATGTGATGTAATTGCATAACTGCTTAGGTTGACTTTGTAAAAACTATATTGTTATTGAAATTTTTCAATCTATCATCATCTACTTGTTACTTATACAATGTGAAGTAATACTTTGAGTTTGAAAGATGTGAAATGCAATCTAATCAACAATATGAATATAAACTACATAATATTTAACCACTCTTTTTATGCTATTGTACATTAATATTTAACCATTGCTCACTTGATTAAATTTTCAAAGACTTTAATCATGCACATGAGGAGGAAATTAAATTTTGATTGTCAAGTTCTATATATATCAAATTATCCAATAATAAAGTGTATGTCCATATACAAAAATGGCATCAACGCCAACTCAAACAAAGTTTTACAATATGTGGCATATGCCATCTCATAATCTATTAAATATTTACATGCCAAAATGTCTATCTCATCCTAAACTACTAGTGGATCATCAAAATGGAGCATCTTTGAAGTACTCGTTGGTTCTGAAGGTAGCTGCACAAGAAAAATTCAAACCATAATTGAGATGAGCTATACTATATAATTTAAAATTGAATAATTAACATAAAAATCAATACACACTGAATTATAATTGAACTCTAAAATTGAAATCTTGATTACCTGAAATATACATCTCTTTGAAGGGTCAGGATTCCTAGAATATACCCCTCTCAAAGAACTAACCAAACCAACTTTTGTAATGTCAATCTATATATGTGAACATAAATATGAAATTCATCCAAGTTAGCATAGAATTGTCAGCAATAAGAACATATTTACCAACCCCAAAATAAAATAAACAATACCTCTTTAGGCTGATCATTTTTTGTATCTCCTTTAGGTGTTTCAACACCTCCTCCTTGAGGTTTTTCAACACCTCCTCCTTCAAGTGTTCGAATACCTACTCCTTCAAGTGTTGTGGCACTTATCAAAAATGATGTATAGCTCACAACTGCCTGTACATAAAAATGACAAGTACATATGAAACTACGAATCTATGTCAATGTATGCATAATCAATAAAATATCTTATAAATCTTAATTCAATCAAATTTGAGTTCAATTGCCTTTCCCTTATCTAACATTGTGCATCCATAGTCTGGAGAGCATCACACCTCGCTCACACTAGGTGTTTCCTACAAGCAGCGAATAAGATAAACATATAAGCTAATATATAATTTCATTAATGAAAATTCAAATGACAACCAAGTATACAGTAAACAAATGTAAATGAGTGGGTGGAAAAATACATACTGTGTGCATCTCGAGGCCAAATGAAATGGCCCTAAGGGTGCTACCAGTCACTGGTGTGAGCTCCTCCTCAAACATTAACTATTAAATAGACCATCTAAATAAATATTAGTACTTGATACTATCTCTTATTAATATTCATTTTTTTAAAAATGCAAGTTATGAATTTACACCTTAAATGTTACCTGTGTAACTACTCCAATGTCCACCTCTCTAGTAGGAGAGGACTCTATAGGGTGTGCTCCACTTCCCTATGTGTGATTTTCTATAATCTCCACATCTTGGATGTCATAATTAGAAGTGTCTAATGGTTGCTCAGGGGGCTGTACAATAGGAACCAAACATATTTGTTGGCACGTATTGCAAATATGTGGCACACAAATATGTGGACCTAAGGAGGATGATGCAACAACACTGGATCCATCACCAAGATAATGAGACTATGGTTGAGCTACTAAAGAAGCATGAGAAACCAAAAGACCACTCAAAGAGTGAATGACCTGGATAGTTTGTGTGGCTGCATCCTCCGTAGTATCTAGATGTTGTACTAGAGGTGGCAGAGGAATGGGAAGACGGGGAACATGTGGGTGCCTGACTACTCTAGATGCCCCTGGCCTATCCTAGGGCATACCTCCACGAATGCCCTAGAAGGGTCTAATGTCAAAGTAATTGACATGATGCCCTAACAAAAACTCAGCATATAATTTTTTTAATAAAGTAAAAAGGTACATCAAGATTATTGTTGGGTGGTTTATCAAAAACCATACACCAATGATCCCAAAAGTTATCTACTATGCCCCTATGCATGCACCATTTTATAGAAAGTTTTGGTTTGTTAACATTAACTAGCAAACCAGTGTTGGGATTAATAAATAAAGAGGCTATTTGGACTTTTGTTATTTGGAGATCTTTCACATCATCATAAGACAATCTGCATGCATAATATTTCCTCATGGTTTCTTTCCATGAATGAAATGCATTATGTTGGGTGGAGAGGGTTTCTACATTTGTAATTATTCTTGTCAATGTTGTTGACATATGGGATAATCGAGGGATTTTCTTATAAATATCACAAATTCCCCTCAATTGCTCCAATTTTTCATGAATTAAGTCTCCAATTGATGGCTATGGAGGTGGTGGAGCATTTGGCATTTCTGCATTTTGATTCTCAGCTAGTGGATTTTCATTCTCAATCAGTGGAATTTGTGCATTCTCATTCTTGGTAGCCATAATGCCTGATTAAAGTTAAAAAAATAAATCTAAAATTAGACGATATAAATGAAACACTATTTTTAAATCAAAATACATTAAAAAAATTCTTTTTTTTTATCAAAATCCATTCTAAACTCAATTGTTTCATAAAAAATAATCAAAACCCTATTTTGAAAAAAAATCCACAAAAAACATTCATTTTTTTTCAAAATCCATTCTAAATTCAAAAAATTTATAAAAATTCAATCAAAACCCTATTGTGAAAAAAAATCCACAAAAACATTCATTTTTTTATCAAAATCCATTCTAAACTCAATTTTTCACAAAAATTCAATCAAAAACCCTATTTTAAAAAAAAATCCACAAAAAACCATATGAAATTATTCAAATCTAAATCAAAATTGAATCAAATCAAATAAAAATAAAAAAACTTACCTTTCCAAATCAGATATCCATTACGTGAAGAAGCAATGCACTGTGCGCCCACGGGTTCTTCACTGTCAAATAACTTCAAAACAACGACTAACATTTTTATATATGCTATTTTCAAATCGGATATCTGATTTGAATCGGATATCCAATTTGTAAAACTAGGTTTGGTGTTTGGTATGGTGACACTTGAGCCTAAAAAATGACAACACATTCTTTTCAAAATTTTCAGTGAATGAAAGATGTGTTTTTTTCCTCATTGCCACTTTTTGGCCAACCATGATCCTGCACATACCCTAAATGGAAAATGTTATTATGACGATCCCCAGTACACGCAAAGCATACAACAATTAATGTTCATGCGAACCAGTGTTTAATTTCCACAACCTTCTCTATCCACGTGGCTCGTAAAATGCCACCCTATTCCCAAAGTAGCTAACAACCACATCCACCACCTTTTTCACGACCATCAGAAGGCCAAAAATCTAGGAGGCTGAAGAAAATTCTGACCAAAGTTATAACCCACCACCACCATTTTCCTAATCACTAGAAGCCTAAAAAATGACAAGACTAACAAAAATTCAGAGCAAATTTGACACAAATAGCCTATCGGCTAAATATCCCTCTAGCCCTTGTTTCCACATTGGGTCAAATTTTGACAAGGTTTCACATTCAATCCACCTAGTTTTGGATCTATTTTTAGGATATTTTGTACAATCTATAGAGTTGTTCGACAACTCATCATTTAAGGATAGTTGGGGATTGATTTTTTTTGCATGTGAGCAGATCATTACCCATTATAGTTACAACCACCAAAGGAAACTTTTGACTACTTTGTTTCATCATTTCAATAATATGTACATATATCTTTCATCTTGAAGGATATTGTAAAGGATATTTTATAGTATTCCTTGTATTTATTATATGGTAACATGAGAGATTTTTGATAGAATTTGGATAACTAGGTTTGAATTCCTATTGAGAAAAGCTTCCCATATAGCTTTGACATGTAAATTATTGTCAAATTTATGTTTGAAGGTAAGAATCTTTGTCAAAAAAATCATGACATTGCACTCCATCCCTTATTTCCATTGTACTTATGTCTCAACAAAAAGATCTATGTGAAGACAATACTTAATACAATCTAAGTTGTGAATATATTTAATTTGGTTAGAGTAAATATTATATAGAGAAGGGAGATTTTCTAAGGTTTATTCCTTTTCTACAGTTTATCTAACATCACTCTTATGTTAATATATTCCTTTGGAATAAGAAATTTTCTACTCTTCCTCATTTTCTCAATATTTTTTGTTTTCACTTTTATGACCTTTCACTATTTCAGTCTAGCACTTGATGCTATTGTTGATGGTTTTGCAACACTAGAGAATGGCACAACAAAACACAAACCCCAAAAATAAATTTGAATTTTTCCATGGGTTAACATTTCTTTTCGATATAGTGGATATGGTTTTACCCATCCTTGAATTTGATATAAGACATGATAACAATTATTTTTACATTAATATGATATTTTATTAGGAAAATTTTCCTAGAAAGCATGCTCTATGAATGGGTTAACAAGCATTGGGACTTGAATAGGGTATAGTTTGATGCTATTAAAAAAGTTACTCAAAGATTTTTTATCTTTTTACTTTGTTGAGTATAGCAATTGTAGTGCTATAGTTAACCATTACACATGGCATGCTCATATGTGTCAATTATTATTTCAACTATGGATGTGTATTTTTCTGTCTTAGATGAAAAGAAAATTCATGTAGATTATTTTTTCTTAAATATTTTAGTCTACCTTGAACTTTTTGGAACTTCTTAGCTCCATTATTCTTGTTTCTCTTGGGAAATTTCACAATGGTGTTGATGGTTTGGGAGCACTAAAGAATGACACCACCAAACATGCATCCAAAAAAGATTCAAAGTTTTTATTCTTGACCATATAGTGGATGTGTTTTCACCCATCCTTCAATTTGATAATACATCATAATGAATGGAAATTTTTACATTGATATGATATTTCATTTAGAAAAATTCCCTAGAAAGCATGCTCTGTGAATGGGCTAACAAGCATTAGTCCATGAATAGGGTATATCTTGATGATATGCAAAACCTTAATAAATAATTTTTTATTTTACACTTTGTTGAGGCTAGCCATGCTAAGCCTATCATTAACCATGACCCATGGTATGTTCATGTGTCTCGATTAGTAATCCAATTGTGGATGTTTTTTTTTCTTTCATAGATAATGAGACACTTCATCATCTAGTTTGGCCTAAATTTCTTAGTCTACCTTGACCTTGTTGGAACTTCTTAACCGCTATTGTTTCTTCTCTTGGGAAGGTTATATAAGTGCTAAATTTGATAGGTATAAGTAATCACATACCTAAAAGTGTGTGTCTTGATATGGTTGTTGATGTATTTAGCTAGATATAATCTTTCAAGAATGCTAAGGTATGGGTTTATTAAAGGTGTCAAACCCACAACCTCCCTTGAACCTTCACCAATCCAACAATTTTTAGATGATACCATCCTCTTTAAGAAATTTTTTAAGGTGGAGGCTAGAAAAAGGAAGAATTATCTTAAAAAGTATGCGACCAGCTTGGGCCAATGCATAAACTACAATAAGATTATGATGTACTTCTTTAACAACACATATGGCCTTTAAGATAGAGTGACTGTTGCATTGGGCTACAAGAATGCATCCCTTCCTTCTATGTACCTTGGACTCCCTCTCATAGTTAAGGAAGTTTCTCCTAGCTTTTGGAACTCTATCCTTGAAATAATGTAGAGGAAATTGGCTAGATGGAAAGGATCTACTCTTATCCATTGTAGTAAACTGTAGCTCCTAGCTACTATTCTTCAAAGGGATCTCAGTTTATTTTCTTTCCATTTTCAAAATCCCTATATATATTGTTGAGAAATCTAAAAGAATTCAAAGGAATTTTCTTTGGTTTGGTATGGAGGAAAAAAATAAAATGGCATTGGTAAGTTGGGATACTACCTATCTTCCTAAATCTGGTTGCGATCTTAGCATAATAAAATCCAACCAGCCAACAAAGCTAGGCTGCTTGTGAAGGTTGGTTGTGACTTGGTGAGGAAAACGAAGGAATGGTGCATGTTTCTGAATGAAAAGTATCTCAATAGCTTTCCTCTGATTAGTTTCCTTTTGGATGATCATCACAGCGACTCTCTGATTTCGAACAATATATATAGAATAAAAAATCTGCTACACTCTGGGTTGAGATGGAAACTTGGTAATGATAGAAAAATTATATTCTTAGAGGACCCTTGGCTACTTGAAATACCCATCATTCAATCTAAATTCAAGAATTGAATGGCCCTTTGCATAGTTTTTTTGGAAAAAATGTGAGGGACTACTTGTGCGGATAGCTTGGTTCATTGAAATGGAAGATTCTTGAGTGTTCTTGCACTCATTCCTCAGAGTTAATGAAACTAACTAAAACTATTCAAGAGATTATCTCTCTGACTAGGTGTAATGTAGAAAAAAGCATACCTTTGTATTTTCACACTTAATTTGGACCTATTTTATCACCCCTTGCATTAAATTCCCTTTAGGTCACTTGTTATGGGCCCCTAAGACCCCTTTTTGTGCATCTTGAGGCATATTGCAGCCTTAAACCTAGCCAAAACCCATAAGCAACCATCAATCTTGGTAACCCACCTTTTGAATTGGAAAAGCAAGCCTTGTGGGACCAAGAGACCATTGGTGGTGCCTTAGTCACATCTAGTGGGACCAAGATGGCACCTAGGGCATCTTTGTCCTAAGGGATTTATTTTTCGGAATTAAGAGTGGGAAATGAAAATATTTGAATTTATTTGAGATTTTGTTGGCCTTTGGGATCTAATAATCAAGTTATTGGGTAGAAATTCCTATAAAAGTAAGATTTACACCCTATTATCACATAAGTTGATAGAAGTTGACATAAGTGGAGCAAGTTGAAGGAAGTTTCAAAGTTTTGGAGCAGCTTTCTATCATGTTTCTGCTGGTTTTTCAAGTCCATTTTCAAGCCAAGATCTAACATTTCCAAGGATTAGTAATGGATGCCTATTGTGGATGATGAGAGATTCTAGGTTGGAGATGCAACTAGCCATTTATCCAAGCCTAAGGACTTGTTTCTTGATTGATTCCATCTTCCATTATTGCACTATTTTCTACCTAAGGAAGGTACATTCCATGTTTGTGACTTGTTAGGGTGATTAGAGATCTCCTTTATAGGTCATTTATATTTTCATCTTAGGAATCTTATTATAACACATTTGAATAGTGTTTCTCCATGTTCTAGCTTGCATAATCTTAGAAACACTTAAGATTAGGGAACACACATTTCCATTTTTGGATTTATGCTTTTTCATCAAGATTTGATTACCAAACAAGGGGTTCGAGCAAGGTAAACCCCCAAAATAATCAATAAAAATTACTTTGTTTTGTAGGTGTCTTTGCAGGTTCAAATCTAAACACTTGGTGAAGAATGTAGTGCAAATCTTGATCTTCAAGACCACCCTTAGAAATTCTAGAAATTTAGAATGGGACTAATACACATTATGGGCATCTTAGTCCTCCTAGGCTTATTTTTCAAATATTTTTTGAGATATGGTTGTAAGATCCGAAGACTCCATATTTTCCTCGAAAAATAGTAGCAAGACTAATATGCCATTCTAGGCATCTTTATCCTCCCTAACATTTCCAGGAAGCTTCTTCACATTTCTAGATTCCTCACAACATCTCTAGACTTCCTAGGTACACATATCATATCTTACTATTGCATAATTTCATTACTCACATCTCTTATTTAGCTTACATTTCTAGTTTTAGGTCATTTTACATATCACATTGTGTTTTTCAACATTCTATTTTCCAAGCATTTTATTGGTGGTGAACCCCTTAGAACTTAAAGAACCCCCTCCTAGGTCCTTCCTAATTGTGAATTGACTCACCTTCTGAGGTTGTTAGTCAATCCAATTAGGATCCCTAGGACATTAGTGAATGATTGAGTGGAAAAAGAGTGATATCTCTTTAGTTATCAATTTTCCTACACATCACTAGGATACCCATTTCAACTCAAACAAATGAATTCTACTAGTCTAGGGAAAGAAAGGGTAATCTCTTTGTAAAGTATACCTATAGTTTACTTTGTCTACAAGGAACTCAGAATAATATTTGGAAACATGTTTGGAATGCACATCTTATACCAAAAACAATTTTTCTTAGTGGAAAGTGAGTCATAATAGGATCCTCACATAGGGAAACCTAAGGAAAAGGGGATTTCAAATCCCTATAAAATGTATGCTATCTAAAAATTATGAGGATTTTGTCCCTCACATGTTACTCTATTCTATATTTGCTGTTGAATTTTGGGAATTTTCTTTTCAAGGGTTAGGTATCAACTTGACCATGAATGTTGATCTTAAGAGATTTGTAGAGAACTAGATTTGTTGATGATATAGATGGTCACATAGGGATGACTGGATTGTGGTGGGGGTTATTTATTTTTCGTAGTGGGTTTCCCCATGAGTTTAATGTGTGGTCATGTCATCTGCACAAGACTTCCCCTTATAATTTAAGACTTATAATTTGGAATGTGTGAGTGGCTAGTATCTTACTCAAACATATGATTAATGATGGTTTAATAAAGGTAATGATGGCCTTTCTCTATGACTTGATGTACTTAATCAATACTTGTAATGGCTCCATAACACTAAGCTTCTTGGAAATCCCTACTTGTATATGAGAAAATATTATTTCCTTAATTAGGTAAGATTTGCATATATTTTATGGTGGTTATCTCTTTAATAAGTTGTTTGAGTTCATGTTTCCCTTCTACATTTTGAAAAAAATATAATTTTTCTATCTCTTGTGATTGTTTTCTATTTGAGTGTGAAAATGGGAGGAGACTAGATACAAAGTTAATTAGGTTCTTGTGAATCATTCCACTGAGACACTCTGATCTAGCATATTTGTGTTGAAGGAGGCATCCCTCCTTTCATGGAGTGCCTAAATGGGTAAGTCAAGAAAATTTCTACATTGTTTGTAAGATTTTTGAGTGACAAAAGGGTCATTGTGGGAGGAATTTCTTTTTATATCAATGAAGAGGTTATCAAAAAATCTATGGGGTTGCCCTGTTCAGCGAAAAATCTTTAAAACATACAAAAGTGCAAGATATGGAGAGCTTACAAAGCTTCTTCAGGGAAAATGAATGGCCTACAAAGATGCATATAGGTTTTGATCAGGGCAAGCTTCCTTCTCCTTGGGATTAGGTGTGTTTGGTTTTAATGAAGTACATCACTCTTGAAGGTTAGTTTAAAGTTTTCTACTTTTACCATTTTCCTTTCTTGAATCACCTACACCATAAAATGCTTATTAGTTTCCCCTTCTTGTTACTTTCATCCCTTGAATGTTCGGATAAACAAACCATGGAGCTTATGGTGAAAAATCCTAATAAACTGACCCCTCTATCCCAACATCAAGGGCTTATTCTTTATCTTTATCATTCCCACCTTGCTCTATGCTCACCAAAACCCATTTCTACTATTAGAGTTCAGGAACTAAAACCCTTTCTAGTTTTCTCTATTGACCCTAAAAGAAGAACCTTTCCATGACCAAACAACCTCCCAAGGAATCCAAACCTAAACCCCCTACAAAAAAGAAGAAGACTTGTGCAGGTCTAGCCCAAATCTAAGGTTGCCACTGGTCTCTGTGAGTTAAAGAATACTCCCACAAAGAAAGAAGGAAAGTTTCATATCAAAGCCAATCCCGAACTGAAGAAAGGAAAAAAGAAAATCACTTTTCATGTTGATGGAACTCACTTAGGGAGTGATGATGATGACTCTATTGCTAAAGATTATCAAGGGGATAAGGCGGTAGCTGCGAGTGCTAAGATGGGGGTGTAACATACAAGTTTCTAGAGGTCCAATAGGTTGGAAAAGCATAAAAATGAGGTCCTACTAGATGATATATCCAACATCTCGAAACAAGAAAAAGGCCACCAGGTGAGAAAACATGACATGGTTGAGGAGATTGGAGAGTACATGAAAGGACTTAGATTCTTCCCTAAGATGAATTATATGATTTAGGAGGAATCCATAGTGGATTCCTCTAATCATAAGTCTCAGGTAGGAGAGACTAAAAGGTCTGATGTTGAAAATGATGAAGACCCCAACAACTTGGTTTCTCATGTCACCAAGCTGGAAAAGAAGTTTATGAGGTTGACTTGGTTCACAATCAAAATCATCCACTACTTTGTTGTCACTCTATCGAAAGTGTTGAAAGAAGAGGTGAAAAATAAGACTATTCAGGCCAAACCAAACAATGGTTGGGTTGGGGATGATTTGTTGAAACTCCTCATAGAGGAGTGGGAGGGTATTGCTAGGTGATAGGGGGTTTTGACTACTTTTGGTAGGTTATTATTTTTGTTGTCACTCTTTTTCCTCTGTGTTTGGACTTTAAGTTGTATCTGGTTTTTGTTTTTGATGAAAACTTTGGCCCTTTGGGGTCCTCATGTTAAGTGTATTGCACCTTGTAAATGCAAATTATATTATAGAAAGAATTATGAGTATGTGCAGGATCATCATGGAAAAAATAGGCCCTTAAATGGTGAAAATTTCTAAAAAGTTCTAGAGTTAGGCAACTTGACGTAAAAATTTGAATAAGTTATCTTTATTGTTTCAAAAATATGTAAGAATAGAATTTGTAGAAAATTTAATGTAGTTTCTAAACTACTAGGTTTATTAAAAAAAAGAAATCTATTTGGTGAAAATTTGAAATTTTAATGTAGTAGTACTTAAATTTTAGGAAAAAATTAAGAACTAGGTGTCTATATGACCGCCCTAACCACAATAAAATGATAATATTTTTTTATAATATTTTAAATATAAGTAGAGGACTCATGTCTTGATGTGATGCATATTTTTTTGTAATTCTTTTCCGAGTAAATAATTAATTATGATTTTTTTATTACAACTTTAAAACATAATAAAAACTTGTATGTCTAACCACCTTAACTTGGTCAAAACTTCATGAAATTCATTTTTTTTTAATCCTATAGTATTTGAAGCATAGAATGTGACACATGTTTTGGATTCAAAAAATGTGATATCATTTGAAATCTATAGATGTTTTGTAATCAACCTATCAATCAAGACTTTAGTCATAATTCAAATAGAAAATGAATAATAATTATTTATTAAATTCAAAGTAAAGCATAATTTATATTGGTGGAAAGTTATGAATCTCCTTTAAAAACCATTTCCGTTTCATCAATTTTGGGTAAGAAAAAAGTCATCAGCCACATACCCTACACTTACCCATCATATCACCACTTTTTTGCCTATAATGATCTTGCACATACCCTTCCCTCCTTCATCAAGATTCAAATTTATCTCCTACCTTAGAATTTTTCTATCCATTGATCTTTCAAAATAATATCCACCATTGATCAAATATTAAGTGAAGAATATAAATATAAAACTTTGATTCATTTATATCCCCTAGAGAAGCTAGATAATGATTACTATCAAGAGAATTATGAACAAAAAACAATAATTATCAAAAGTATTGTCAAGCATTATCAAGAAATGAAGTTATCATTAAATTATTATCAAGCATAGGTATCATTTATCATTGAGTATTTATGATTATCGTTGCATCATATATCATAATTTTTCTAAGTTCATAGTTATTATTACTTTGAAGAGAAACCCACAATGGAAAAAATAAAATTCCTTGTTATGATGACTTACTTTGTTAATAATTTTAGATTCAAGAACTTGTGCTTCATTGAGTGATTATTGAACTATGAATTTTATACTTACATTGCAATGTTACTATTTTTGATTCACATTGTCATCATCTATATTTTGGCATGCTCGGTAGGACCCACATCCTTATTTGACCCTTTTTTGAAGGTTTTTATAACCCCATATCACTTTTTTAATTTATGGAGAGAAAAATAGAGGTAACTTTTGTAGGCTGAAGGAAAAACCTAGGGGTTTCAAAGATTCTATCACATGTTTCAAATGATTACATATTTTTTGACATTTTTCTTGCTAAAGGGGTATGTGCAGGATCATCATGGAGAAAATAGGCCCTTAGGTGGAAAAATGTTCAGAAAAATTAGAGTTAGGCAACTTGACGTAAATATTTGAATAAGTTATCTATATTATTTCAAAAATATGTAAGAATAGAATCTATAGCAAATTGAGTTTAGTTTCTAAACTACTAGGTTTATTTAAAAATAATAATTGTATCAATGGAAAAATAGATCATTAGATTGTTAATCAATAAACATTAAAAATCCAAAGAGGCTATCAAGAACAATGGAAAATCAAAACAAAGAACGATTATACCTTCCTTTCCTTCCATGCTCCACCTTCATAGCACCTTCTAGTTTGTAGAAAATCGAATGAGGCCCTCAGATTTCAAATGAGCAACCTATAATAATGTCAAAGTCCTTTGCAAATGTTGAAGGACTTATAAAATTATGCCTATGTCTATGACAATTATGATAAAATGAAAATAATGACTACTAATGCCAAATGACTATAATGCCTAAATTCAAAAATGAAGTTGTCGGATCCCGAAATTATGAGTGAAATTGTCTTTTATAGAAAACACAATTTTGAGTAGATGGATGAGATCAAATTCTAAGAAAGACCTAGAATGAGAGGTCCAGATTAAATCTGAGAATCCCTAATCAGGGTTAGGGAAAAATCCTTAATCGAATGGTCAAAATAATATCTTAGATAATCAGATCGACGGTGGAGAATAAATGAAATAAATTAATTAAAGAAATAAAGATTTTTGAAAAATCAAGAAGATAAGATTGTCTGATTTGTGAGATTCGAAAAATCAAGAAGATAAGATTTGAAGTGAAGATTCGATTTGGAAAATCAAGAATCTGCCCGATTACTTGATTTTTGGAATATTAGTTACTAATTTGAATTAAATTAATTCAAATTATGGATTTTGAGAGATAATAAATAATCTTTTCAGATTATTTATCAAAAAGGACTGATAGTTAAGATTGACATGATATTTTAAATAATTTAATTTATTTAAAATGAGAAGAATATTAATTGGCAATTAAATAATTAATTTTAATTATTTACTTTAGGAGATAAGACCAACGAATTAAATAAATTAATCAATTTATTTAATTAAGACAATCAATGATTATTAAATAAATAAATGTAATTCATTTATTTAATAATCAAGAAGAATTAAATGACAAAGGGATTAAATAAATTAAGAAATTTGTTTAATTAAAGAAAGACTTAGCCAATTAATGACGTATTTAATAAATAAATGAAATTTATTTATTTAATAATCATGAAGAATCAAAGGACATGAATTAATTAAATAATTATGAATTATTTAATCAATAGTCGAATGTGGACCAAGGACATAATTAAATGTCATAATTATGCTAGGACAAAAGGTGGTAAAATGAAGCTTGTAGGCCTAGGTCATTTTTAGGTGTCTACATTTTGCTCTTTGTCATAATGTTGCTTGTCATGTTGTGACAAAGAAAATAAGTCAAAAAATTTCCTAGTGCAAAATAAGATGAAGAATGATGAGGAGGGTTGCGGTATACGCCCTCGAGAGGAAAGACAGGTTCCAAGAACACAGGTGTGCTCTCAAAATTAATGAGAAGACTAGAATAGGAAGAGACAAAGAAATGTTAATGAAAAAGATACAGATGATGATATGGATGCAATGCCTATATGAGATGAGCGAGAGAAGATGACAAGACTAAAGAAGATGCATGTTAGTTCCTAGACCAAATCCTTCAAAACATTGCCATAGGACTTTAATATTTATTGCTCTTAATCATCATTAGGTAGTAAAAATGACACAAATGGATAACAAACACCATGATATGACATAGACCAAGGTGTGCAAGGTCATCCACTTGAAAAACAGACAGTCACAGACAAGGAATGTCCTAACTCATACTAAGGGTGAAGTTGCCCCAGTCTTTTTGTCAAGACAATCCACAGACACCAGTCAAAGAAAATAAAATAGGTCAGGAGACGTCATCGCACCTCTAAATCCTTCATGGGACATCCTCGAGGTAGCTAGTAACATGACCACAAAGAAAAGGCAGTAAAAATATAAGACAAAATAGCCAAGAAGGATTAACAGCCATGTAATTTTGTTTGCCAATGTTTGCCAAAGATTGATTTTATGTTGATTTGACAGTTTGGACAGTTTAAGGGTTTTGCCAATTTGACGGTGTTTTCAGTTTGACAGGGCCTATTGTTAGGAAGGACACATCCTGAAAAGGCAAAGGACATTTTGACGAGGTCTAACTCCAAGAAGGACACATCTTAAAGAGGACCAAAGAGTGACTAGATTGACATTGTTTTGACTAATATGTTTTGGCAAGGTTATTGATGTTGATTGTATGATTGATTGGACTGTGTTGTCTAATTTTGACCAATTTTGACATTGACGTTTCAAATGATTGTCTTGTGTTTAAGTTTGACTATGTCTAACTTATTTGACCGATGTGATGATTGTGACAAATGCCATGATTTTATTTGGACCCACCTAAAAGGACTGACCTAATGTCTTGGGGACTCATCGACTGATGGCCTTGCCTACGTAACAAATGTGCAAAGACAACGTAGTTCGACAAGGACATGGACTGACTGACATGACTGACTTTGACTCCATTTTTAGGATTTTGACATTGATTTCAATGTTTTTGTGTTTTTCTTCAGGACATTTTATGATTTTTAGGTCTTTCTTAAGGACATTTTATGATATTTTTTTTGTCTTTTCTTCAGGACATTTTATGATGTTTTTGTCTTTTTTCAAGACATTTTATGATTTTTTTGTCTTTTTTAGGACATTTTGTGATTTTTTTTTTGCATTTTGATGTTTAAGAGGATCATGACAAATGCATATGACTGATGCCTACACACGAGAATCCAAGGACAAACATTATTGTGCCCCTAGTCAAGCTAAATACCAATTGACAGGTGATGACAACGTTTGTTGACGTGGGAAGGACGCATCCCGAAACAACGTGATGACGATGACGACAATGTGTCAAAAGTATGGAGGTCTACAGCTAGGCCAGGAACGCAGTCAAGTAAAATTTTGGATAATGTGCTTGTATGGACTAGACTCATTGCATTTGGAATGACTTGGTTAGGACTATATGGGATGATGACTATCCTTAGACCATTTGACAAGGGAAAACCAAGATAGGTGACCGACATGAAAGGATATGGGTTTCCTTGGTAAAGGATGGGAGACATGAGACTAATGGAGTTGTCATATGATTTTCAAGGACTATGTCGTATAAGGACAATGAGACTATGATGTTCAATGACATGATGTTTCGTGAATCGTGTATGACCGAAGGATAAACATGTCAAGAGTTTTCCCAAAGCATGATTTATGTGTGCCAGTTTTATGTCAAGACCAAGGTAGGTGGGAAAATGGGCAGAAATGATAGGGCTTAGATGGATGTCAATGTCATGAGGAAGGCATGGGAAATGAGACAACTTGCCCCAAAGTGTAAGAGTCCACATAAATGATTTAATTTACACATGACACCTATTTTCCAGGTTTTCATCATGGTACTTATCCAGGGCGCTTGTTTGCCAGGTTTTAACCATTGGATGAAATTTTTCTCTTTACTATTTTTTTCTTGAAAAAAAAAATCACACCAATGCTTTGCCGTTTCATTGGTGGATTTTTTTTTTTTTTGTATTTCTGATTTTGTGGATAGCCTGGATGCTTTAGATAACCACTGACTGTTCTGAATCCACTGATGGTGTCGATGTAGAGACTGGTGCCATGATATGTCAATAATGACCTTGTTGAAGGAGTTGTCTTGTTAGGATCGTAACACTTGTATAAACTAATCGATGTCATTGTGATCCTTTCTAATACTAGAGTTGACCTTATCAAAATACGCACATTGCAATAGAGTGCCATGAGAGTCCTTGTGGTAAAGAGTTGCTGCCATGATTTGACAGATTTGTGACGTAAGATTTTTGGACTTTAGGCGAGATGTAGGATTATGACAAATGATGGTAGACGTGGAAAGGTTGTTTGGACATTTGGATGAATGAATTTTTATTTTTCAAACTTGGGATGGTGGGTGACGGATTTTGGAGGGATGGTGTTTGGAACCAACACTTTTATATGTCTTGATTGATGACCATTTTGAAGGAGGTGGACATGTGTTATATGTGGGAGTCCTCTTGTCTTGTGGCTCCACATTGTGATTGACTTTTGTATTTGACTTGATGTCTTTGTTTGATCCATCTTTCTTTGGAATCCATTTTAATTTCATTTGTCCACTAGTCCTTTTGTTTGTTTCAACTTTTGTATGTGACTTGATGTCTTTGTTTGATCCATCTTTCTTTGCGATCCATTTTAATTTCATTTGTCCACTTGTCCTTTTGTTTGATTCAATGGCCTTTGACATTTGATTTTGATCTTTTGACTTGTAAGACTTTTGTTTTTGTTGGTCCCAAAGGGGAGGTTGATTCATGATAGAATGATGGTTTATGGTGTGGGTGGAGGGGGTGTTGGCAGCAATCTTATGACAAGGATTTCTCATGGACTCCATTTTGACATTTGTATCTGACAAGGTTGCCCCAAGTATCGAGCAGGTACCACTGACATCGTTTGATTTGTTGTCTGAAGAATAGCCAAGACCTTGATGTTTGTAATTTTCCTGAAGCTGTATTGGTTCTAGAATTCCTTGCTCGTGTATGCCTAGTCCTTTGCGTTGATATTGCATGCTTTGACAAATTCTATTTGCGTTGGGTTATTTGCTGTTTTGAAAGCAAGATGCTAACCCATCATTAGGTATGTGGATACTATCACTTGTAATATTTTTGTCAAGAAAGCCTGCTCTGACAAAGATAGATGACCCTAGTTGATAACGTGTCTTAGCTTCATTGTCATGTTGGACATATTCCTGACTGATATCTTTGGTCTGATCATGTGACATGTCAGGTTCAGATGATTCTGTTGGTGCTTCCAAGGCAATGTCAAATCCATCATTATGTTTAGTGTCATAGAGCCCAATGATTTTAGCTATAACTTGATCATATGCAAGCATGTCCTTAGTGGAAGATTCTTGTTCTGGAGGAATATCGTCTATGTGTCCCATGAAGGTAAGTGTCTCATCATGGGAAGTGTCAATAGTAGAGGCTTGTATAGGGTCAGCAAGTGTTTGATCATGAATGGCATAAAGGTCAAGGAGTGGATCATTTTGGATTTCTTGTTCAATGGTAGGGTCTTGGTGGAAGATGGGGTTGTCATGGATGATACAATCTAAATTCATGGGATTTTCTTCTTGGTGACATTATAAGGTCATGCTTTGGACTTTCATTTTGACATGTATCCTCAAGTTTATTAAATGGGATTTGACTTTGGACTATGAAAGAATTTTCATGACTAGATGTGGCTTGTGGGGGGGTGACTTGAAAAGGATTAATGACCAAAGGACTAGGATAGGACATGGGAACTTGGACTGGACTAGTATATGAAGGACTAGGATAGGACATGGGTACTTGCATTGGACTAGCATGTGAGGGACAAAGATAGGACATGGAGTCTTGGACTGGATATGTCATGGAGTCTTAGACTGGATTAATTGTTAAAGGACAAGGATATGACATGGAGACTTCAACTGGATTGGTGTAAGGTTGATTGAAAGAGGACATGGAGACTTGGACCGGATCGGTATGGTATGATGTGGGGACTTGACATGAGTTGGTAGATGATTGATAAGGGATGCAAACTTTGATGGAATTAATAGGTGAAGGGTCAGAATATGACAAGGAGGTTTGGAATGGACTATTGGACAATTGGCTTCCCTTGTCAAGGTTAGGACAAGGATGATAAGTGGACGTTTGTTGTGAATTAATGGTAGGATTTGTGTCAAATGACTGTTGATTGTGAGGGTAGACAGATGGTGGCAAAGTATTTATGTCAAATCCTTGTGGTAACTTAGCCCCTTCATCCAAAAGTATGGCTAGATACCTTTGAGGGTCGCGTAAGACTAATTTTTTTACAAAGGAGAATATATCAGGATTTTTCCCTGCAGCTTCTATGCCTTTCCAATATACTTGTCCATTTTGGTCTCTTTGTATGAATGGTTCATAATTTTTTTGTGATGAAGATGGCGTGTTCATGGAAGATTGCATGTTCATGTTGTGAAATGGGTCAGAAAAAGTCCAATGTTGGTTTGTGTCATAAGTGTTATTGTCGATGTTGGGATTGAAATCTTGTCCAAAGTTTGTCATTTCTCGTTGTTGTCTTTGAAGCCTAGTCTCAACCGTAAAAGGGATTTCTTCAAATGAGGACGATGAGAATGACAAGTAAATGCGAGGATGACACTAGCCTATGTTTTTGGATTTTTTGGATAAAGGATGACAATGCAAGACTATGTTTCCTAAAATGTTGAAGAGGATGACTAGGTGATGATAATGTTTGTCTAAGGAAATGATTGATGTAAGATGATAAGGTGATCAAAGCTAAAGTGTCAAATGTGGACTAAGAAAATAATGCTGACGAAGGACTAAAATGATTAATGCAAAGTCTAGGTTCAAAATGAGGTCTAAGATGAACAATGCAAAGTCTAAGGTTCAAAATGAGGACTAAGATTGTTTTTTGATGTTTTGCTCAAAAGTTTGATTTGTCCAAGGTTGATTGTTTGTGTCTAGATTTGTGACTATTATGTATAATGTTTGAGTAATCCAACAAGCACTTGACAATCACAATGTTTTGGGTGTAACCAATCGCACATCAGATAAGTACAATCCTAGGTTATGCCATGACAATATTCACTAGATTCCACGTGGGTTTCCCCAACCGCATATCTGTAGCATGTGAATTCAGAAGCTTGGCTACACGGGCTCCCCCTTATAGTGCACTCTCTTCTTAGGCCAACCAAGCTTCCAACCCCCATAAAAATCCCATGGCAAGTTGATCACATCTACTACAAACTATGAAAGTGTGGATTCCTTCACACCGACCAGTGCTGCGCTAGCAAATAGAAGGATTTTGGCTTACTACACAAAATTTTTTAGTTAGGGACCCCCATTCGAGTGGCCATACATGGGGCAAGAGATTAATCACCATTAAGGTGGCACTCCAGCCTGAATAGGTTAAGCTCAATAGGGTTTAAGGGAGTACAATTCCATCCGTATGACACATCCGCACAAGCAACCTTAGGTTTTCCCTTAAGGTTTACATTTATATACCGGTCAGGGGTAGCTTGGCTTTAGCTCCGTTGCCAGTTTGAGTCACATTGGGGTGATGAAATCCCCAGGTAGGCCCAATTTCTAGAGTTAGTAACCATTTCTCTTACACCCAAGATCGCCCGAAAGCGCGAGGGGAGAAGATACTCCAATATACCAAGTCAGGGTAATAATAAATAAAAATAGGTCTAGTTTTCTGATCACTAGGTTTTCACCAAGTGAGAGCATACTCACCTACAATTTTGCAAACACATTCAAACATAGAAAACAAAGGTTCATTTTAAATTGCACCAAAATAAAATGTGTACTATACTAATAAAAAAGGAAGCACATTATTTTGATGTTTGATCTTTGACAATCGAACCTACAAGACAATACGTTAGTAGTTTTAGTGTTTGTCTTCTAGTGTTTGTCTTCAACTCATGAAAAGTAACTGCCAACAAGCTGCAAACCTTGATTAGTAACAAATAAATAAATAAAAAACATTAATGAAAGCAGCAAATTAAAACAGTGATAACTTGCTCAAAACTTAACAAAATTTTAAGTGGTAGATATCCATGGAAAACTAGATAATAGACCTTCAAACCCAGAAAACTTTTTCCACAATTCTGCACACAAAACAAACGTTATAGACAAAAGAAAAACATAGGTTTTAAAAGCTAAATTAAAAAAATAGTGATCACTAAAACAGCCATAACTTTGTCAAATCTTAATGAAATTTAAAACCATTTGATCTTCTGGAAAGCCGAGACCGAGATCTATAAAACCCAGAAACCGTTTTAAAATATTTTATTCGCCCATTTTTCTATGCTCAAATGAAGGTGACGGGATTTCGTATGACTTCATGGCTGTAACTTGCAAAATAGTGAAAACAAACAAGAACACACACAAATTTCTCTACAAAATATCAGGTTCACCAAATGTATCAATGGAAAAATAGATCGTTAGATTGTTAATCAATAAACATTAAAAATCTAAAGAGGCTATCAAGAACAATGGATAATCAAAACAAAGAACGATTATACCTTCCTTTCCTTCCATGCTTCACCTTCATAGCACCTTCTAGTTTGCAGTAAATCAAATGAGGCCCTCAGATTCCAAATGAGCAACCTATAATAGTGTCAAAGTCCTATGCAAATGTTGAAGGATTTATAAAATTATGCCTATGTCTATGACAATTATGATAAAATGAAAATAATGACTACTAATATCAAATGACTTTAATGCCTAAATTTAAAAATGAAGTTGTCGGATCCCAAAATTATGAGTGAAATTGTCTTTTATAGAAAACACAATTTTGAGCGGACGGATGAGATCAAATTCTAAGAAAGACCTAGAATGAGAGGTCCAAATTAAATCTGAGAATCCCTAATCAGGGTTAGGGAAAAATCCTTAATCGAATGGTCAAAATAATATCTTAGATAATCAGATCGACGGTGGAGAATAAATGAAATAAATTAATTAAATAAATAAATATTTTTGAAAAATCAAGAAGATAAGATTGTCTGATTTGTGAGATTTGAAAAATCAAGAAGATAAGATTTGAAGTGAAGATTCGATTTGGAAAATCAAGAATCTGCCCAATTACTTGATTTTTGGAATATTAGTTACTAATTTCAATTAAATTAATTCAAATTATGGATTTTGAGAGATAATAAATAATCTTTTCAAATTATTTATCAAAAAAGACTGACAGTTAAGATTGACAGGACATTTTAAATAATTTAATTTATTTAAAATGAGAAGAATATTAATTGGCAATTAAATACTTAATTTTAATTATTTAATTTAGGAGATAAGACCAACTAATTAAATAAATTAATCAATTTATTTAATTAAGACAATCAATGACATATTAAATAAATAAATGTAATTCATTTATTTAATAATCAAGAAGAATTAAATGACAAAGGGGAATTAAATAAATTAAGAAATTTATTTAATTAAAGAAAGACTTAGCCAATTAATGACGTATTTAATAAATAAATAAAATTTATTTATTTAATAATCATGAAGAATCAAATGACATGAATTAATTAAATAATTATGAATTATTTAATCAATAGTCGAATGTGGACCAAGGACATAATTAAATGTCATAATTATGCTAGGACGGACGTGGTAAAAATGAAGCTTGTAGGCCTAGGTCATTTTTAGGTGTCTACAATAGAGATAAATTATTAAAAAAAATTACGTAAGTTTGCCTAGCTCTGATTTTTCTTAATTTTTTGCCATTTAAGGGCCTATTTTTTCCATAATGATCCTGCACATACCCATCTATTAAATTCAAAGTAAAGAATATTTTATATTGGTGGAAAGTTGGGAATCTCCTTTAAAAACCCTTTTTGTTTGATCAATTTTTGGTAAAAAAAGTCGTCAACCACATACCCTACACATACTCATCATATCACCACTTTTTGGCTCATCATAATCCTACACATACCCGAAGGTTTTGGATGATCTATGTATGCTCTAGTAGAAAAACTAGGTCTAGATCATCAATATTTGGTCAGGGGTCATCTTAGGAGGCTAAATTAAAAAAATCAGACTTAGATCATCAATATTTGACATTGAAAATTCAAAGGGTTGCAAAAGCTACTATGGATCTCTTCACATTACATCAAATTATCTTCTCAAATTTAGCATTCGAATCTAGGTACCTTCATTCTAGTCACCGTGTCTATCTTAAAATTTCAAAGTAATCATTAGTAGAAATTATTAATTAGATAATCTTTCTTGCCATTTCTTCTCACATTTGAAAGTGAGATTAAAAATAATCTTTCACATTTGGATTTAGGATCTAAAATAAGGGTATGTGTAGGACTATCATGGAAAAAATAGGCCCTTAAGTCACAAAAAATTCAAAAAAATCTGAGGTAGGCAACTTGATGTAAAAATTTGAATAAGTTATTTATATTATTTCAAAAATATGTAAGAATAGAATCTGTAGAAAATTGAATATAGTTTCTAAAATACTAGGTTTGTTTAAAAAAAAAAAAATCTATTTGGTTAAAATTTTAAATTTCAATGCAGTGGTACTTAAATTTCAGGAAAAAAAAAAAGTAGGTGTCTATCTGACCACCCTAACCACAATAAAATGATAATATTTTTCTATAAGATTTTAGATATAAGTAGAGGATTCATGCCCCGATGTGATGCATATTTTTTTGTAATTTGTTTCCAAGTAAATAATTAATTATGAATTTTTTATACAAATTTTTAGAAAATATAAAAGCTCGTATGTCTGACCACCTTAACTTGGTCAAAACTTCATGAAATTCAATTTTTATTTTTTTAATCCTATAATATGTGAAGTATAGAATGTGACATATGTTTTGGATTCAAAAAATGTGATACTATTTGAAAGCTATAGATGTTTTTCAATCAGCCTATCAATCAAGACTTTAGTCATAATTTGAATAGAAAATGAATAATAATTATTTATTAAATTCACGGTAAAGCATAATTTATAACGAGGGGAAAGCTGAAAAATATCCTTTAAAAATATTTTTCGTTTCATCAATTTTGGGTAAAAAAATAGTCGTCAGCCACATACCCATCATATTGCCACTTTTTGGCCCATCATGATTCTACACATACCCAAAGGTTTTGGATGATCTATGTATGCTCTAGTAGAAAAATTAGGTCTAGATGATCAATATTTGGTAAGGGGTCATCTTAAGAGGCTAAATTAAAAAAATTAGACTTAGATCATCAATATTTGACATTGAAAATTCAAAGGGTTGAAAAAGCTATTATGAATCTCTTCACATCGGATCATGTTATCTTCTCAAATTTAGCATTGGAATCTAGGTACCTTCATTCTAGTCACCGTGTCTATCTTAAAATTTCAAAGTAATCATTAGTAGCAATTATTAATTAGATAATCTTTCTTGCCATTTCTTCTCACATTTGAAAGTGAGATTAAAAATAATCTTTCACATTTGGATTTTGGATCTAAAATAAGGGCATGTGTAGGATCATCATGGAAAAAATAGGCCCTTAAGTGGCAAAAAATTCAAAAAAATCAGAGTTAGGAAACTTGATGTAAAAATTTGATTAAGTTATCTATATTATTTTAAAAATATGTAAGAATAGAATCTGTATAAAATTGAATGTAGTTTCTAAAATACTAGGTTTGTTTAAAAATAATAATAATCTATTTGGTTAAAATTTTAAATTTCAATATAGTGGTACTTAAATTTCAGGGAAAAAATAAGTAGGTGTATGTTTGTGTAACGCCCCATCGTACGAACCCCAAAGGACAATTAAACAATAATTACTACACAATTTTTTTTTAAAAGTTAACATAACATACATGTAAAACACATTAAGTGATGACATGAAGTTCATTTAAGTAGATTCACTAACACATACATCCCTTGGGGTACACAAGGAGTCATAAATCTTATCACATAAATCAAAGCAATGACTAGTAAACAAGTAACCAAAAGATGATCATGAAACACTTCCAAATCAAATTGAATTAGTAAACATAATACAATTGCAAATTGCAATTAAACGATACAATAGCATCATGTCACAGAACCATAAGAGTACAAGGTCATAAGTCAAATATCAATGAGATCATACAAGACCACAAAGTACACCAAAGATGCATCAAGGCAATACTCCATAAATCAATATAAATCCATTCAACCACAATCTAAACCAACTCCCAAAACATACTTCCAGAGGAACACAATAAAGTAAAACACATGGGCAACTAGGGGAGAGTGTCATCACATAGTCCTACATAGGCTATCATGTGCTCTTCCTCCCAACTGGAGGCGCCCGTCCCATCTATGGCTATCTTATGCCCTTCCTCCCAACTGGAGGCGTCGGTCCATAGGGTGACTCATGCAGAGCCATAAACCTCTTGTGAAGACGAGGTCACGACCTTGCCAACCACGGCCTTCTCAGCCTTCCATTAGTCTGTGGAAGCACTAATAAAGATGAGGCATCCATTTTTAAATCTTATAATGATATTACTACCCAACCCTCCTAAGTTAATTATTAGGTTTTCACTTGATTACAAACTCACTCGTGGGTTATCCTGTTCCCTTCACCTTAAACGGGGTGCTGGCCCCCACGAGGAGCCACTCTCCCTAGAGACACAACAACATCAAACAAAAAACCAAAAAAGTAACAAGGGTTGTACCATTCCAATCATGAACATTGAAATGCAACAATAAAAATAATACGCGAGGCATAACCCATCTCGCAAATAAATACCAAACAAAGTCTCAACAATTCTCGTACAACCCTTTCAAAATCATTAAACCAAAACACTTGCCACATCAAGGGCACATAAAGAGAGAACATCAACTGACAATCATCTCAAGCCTCTGTAAGCCAAAAAGAATGAAAACCCACAAACAAGGGTAAAATGAAGCAACACAAGGATGAAATTTCTCTCAAATATGAGATTAACTCCGAAAAGACACTCAAAGAAAATTTCATCAAATCCCATCCACAAATCATTCAACCCAAAAACACAAATAAAATCCACATATTAACAAAGGTGTCTCCTCAAAAAGGGTTACACAAAAGAAAGTCAACCTTTAAATACAACAATAATCACTCAATATCCAAAGGCCACCAACTAGGCATTCCCTGGGAGACCTCAATTTTCTCTCCACAAGAACCCCTTGTAGTGGAACGTAAATCACCTTCACAAATTCAGCAACATGACAACGACAACAATAATCCATTTACATTCCCAAATAAAAACCAACCTACTCAACAACAAAACAATTACAATCTCAAGGTTCTAAATAACTATCCATATAAGACCCTCATCGATTAGACACTCGAATTGTCATAAAGTGATCCACTAGCCAACAATCCAAATGAAATAATTAAGAATGAAAACTCAATTCAAGGAATAATTTATTTCGTTGATTCAAGTTTATAAAACTACCATAATGAAGTTAAATAGAGTTTACTATAATACTTAACCATGGCCAAGGATACACAATTCCATAAAAGTTCAGTACAAACACCCATGACACGATACTCACAATTACTTAATTAGAATATACAAATAAGAGAATCATTGTTCCTAGTAAATTTCTATAAGATGTGAGGAGTTAGATATTAAAATAATATTTATTTACTTCTTAAACTAAAAGGAATATAAAAGAGTTAAAAGATATCACGAAATTAGTACTATAAAATTAAATCACCAAATAAGAGAACATATAAGAAAAAGTCAATATATACTTCATATTTTAATTTTCATTATATTAAAATAAATCTCAAGTTAAAATTTTTAACCTACCTTTCCATTCTAAATTAGATACAATGATTAATAATATTCTAAAAGAACATATGTTTCCTCTTAAAGTAACAAATGTGAGGATTCTATACTTCACCATCCTTAATACATGATGACTAACTACATGGCAAGATTTCATACCAACAATTAATAACTTTATTTATTCAAAACAAGATCCTTTAATTATAATCACCTCAACCAATATCCAACCTATTTATATTATTAGCTTCTAATATTGAAATCAATCCCCTAAAACTAATTAATCAATTTCCCCTATTCCTTCTCCAACTCATTTACCTATTACCTATTAAAACAAATAACTTTCATATATTTCTATTGTATTGATTTTATGAATCTGTTGTAGATAACTCTTTCCTTATTAAACATTCTAGTTTATAGACCAGCTTAATTAATTAATCACCTAAAATAAGATTACACTTCTACTTAATTCACTATAAATCCAATAATTAAGGACGAAGTCCCCATTCTCTGGAATATTGCATTATTTATAATTAATTTATTAAGCAAATAATCTAATAACTAATCTCTTAACAAATAAAAGGAAACACTAAATCTAATGACTAATTTATAAATAAGCATCTATGTACATTTATAATATACATATATTTCTATTCTTGTATAAGTATTTATATTACATAAAAAAAAACATACTGAATATAGAAAAATGATCCCATACAAAGAAATTATACACCTCTCAGAAATACATGAGCATATATATATATATATATATATATATACATATATATATATATATATATATATATACATGAATATAATTATATCTAATTACGTACAATTTCGTTCATATTGATTAAGAAGAATGCAATGAAAGAAGTTAAATCAGGCTTATAGTTTTACCATATGTGGAATTCTATATTAAACCATACAATTTATAACTATCTGCATCTAAATGCATATGTACCAATAGAACTACAAAATTTGACCAAATTTTATACATAAATGTCCCCTAAATAAAATAATAATAATATAATTATTTAGCCACTAGCGTGCTTCAACTTATTCCAAAATTAAGTGCATAATATAAAATGCAAACTCATTAATGCCGGCAGAAGTAATGAAAATATAAATTAAACTAAACCAGTGGCATGAATATTGAGTGGCAGGGTGGATAAACTGACAAGCTACAAACCTAAGCAAGGATTCATAAAAATCCTTACCTCCTGCAATATGTGAAACACAGACAAGGCACATGACTAACTGACAGAATGCCTCAAAGAAGTGTGATCTCATGGAATGCAAAGGTTTCCGGATAGGTACAAAATAGATTTGTTGGAAAGACTTAAGAAACTTCAAGCGAATGTTGCTGGGAGGTGCGACGGCTGAGACAGGTTGACGATGAAATCAAGAGACTATTTAAACCTTTAAAACTTTCCTATTATGTTCAGGTGCCGTAGCTGAGATAGGTTGACAATGAAATTAGAGAGATTATTTAATTTACTACACCTTTACAAGTCTAAAAGCTGCGGCTGTGACGGGTTGCCAATGGTTTCAGGGAGACTATTTAATTTTGTACAATGCCTCAACTCCAAATGTTGTAACTAAGGTAGGTTGCCAAGTATTTTAGAAATTGAATACAGGAATTTGGAAATATCACCATCTACTTGCATTATTATCAAATCTCACACGTCATCCAAAAAAAAATGGAAGAGGAGAAAGGTGAGGTGCAAATACGTGACTTAAGAGAAGGAGAATTAATGTACAACATTTCCTTTCTAAACATATTTCTGATTGCTGGAGAGTTTCCAGAGATGCGCTCAAGCTTGAAGTTTGGAAATTAATCTTCACCACAATCAAAGATAAGCTCTCGTATAATGATAATATTTATTTTCAAGTGTAGCAACTGCGATAGATTGTCAGCAGAATCAAGCAGGTTCTTTAATCCTTTAAACTCCTTATTAAGTTCAGGTACCGCGGCTGAGAGGATTGAGAACAAGGATAAGGTTCAGGCAGAAAAGATGACAACCGATTTTAACCAGACATAGCATAAAGCTTAAGGTATTCAATTCTTAGTATTTATCTTTTCGCAACTCCTATTATCAACTCACACCTATAATGATATCAATGTGATGACAAATCAAGATCCTGAACATATTGTGTTGTGTGCACAGGATGTCAGAACCAAAAGGTAGAGTTGCAGAAATTATTTATATTGAGATCTAACGAAACCCTTAGATATTCGAGAAGACCCAACCGACATATTAGATGAAGGATGAATTTTGAGATATTGCTAGGCATTGCCAGAGACTACGATAGAATTTCAAATTAAAATAAGAAAGACTCACCATTGAAGCCTAAATCTATGCTTGGTTGCTCGTGGGATTCTAATCTTCTTTGTGCAAGCCTCTCCCGTGAAGGATGCATCACTTTCCCCCTTATTTTCTTTCTTGGTCAGTTACAAATCAAGCACGAATTCCCAACCTCTTGGTATCCCCCCCTCCATTCTACCCTCCTTCAAAAGCTAAATAAAGTTATTATTTATTTTTCATACTCTCCAGTTCTCTTCGACTTCCAAATGCTCTATAGGTGTAGTTTCTTTCCAGCTTTTCTTGTTTTTTAAGACACTTCAGCTTCCTATCCATTTAAATTTCTTATAATTATCTTTTCAAGATTATTTGTTCATAATTATTATTAAATTCAATTTAACACAATTTAAATCAATTTATCTAAATATATCACTTTTACTTTTAACGAATTAGTTTAATTTGATCATTTGTTCTAAATCATTTGATTTAATTTAATTGATTATTATTTTAATTTCTAATTATATTTTAAATAACCTTGCAAATCACTTATGATTTAATTAATTATTTAAGCATGACTACAAACATATGATATTTTTCACACAATCAAATAACACTGTGATCAATGAAGCACACACAAATACTCACACAAAAGTCTAGAACAACCGACACAGAGGGGCACTACAGTTTGACCACCGTAACCACAATAAAATGATAATATTTTTTTAAAATATTTTAGATATAAGTAGAGGATTCATGCCCCGATGTGATGCATATTTTTTTGTAATTTGTTTCCAAGTAAATAATTAATTATGAATTTTTTGTACAACATTTTAGAAAATATAAAAGCTCGTATGTCTGACCACCTTAACTTGGTCAAAACTTCATGAAATTCAATTTTTCTTTTTTTAATCCTATAATATGTGAAGCATAGAATGTGACATATGTTTTGGATTCAAAAAATGTGATACCATTTGAAAGCTATAAATGTTTTTCAATCAGCCTATCAATCAAGACTTTAGTCGTAATTTGAATAAAAAATGAATAATAATTATTTATTAAATTCAAGGTAAAGCATAATTTATATCGATGGAAAGCTGAAAAATATCCTTTAAAAATCCTTTTTGTTTCATCAATTTTGGGTAAAAAAATAGTTGTCAACCACATACCCATCATATTGCCACTTTTTGGCCCATCATGATCCTGCACATACCCATAAACAAGTGCATATTAGTCCATATGGTCTACTTACATACGATCTCCTCACACACCTAACATTGATCTTGAGGATTAGAAATAAGTGATCATTTTTTTTTCTTAGGGGGATTGCTTAGAGAAGTGACCACTCTATTGGATGATATCAACTTCCATGTTGTGGAGTATAAAGAGTATGGTGTGAATAAAAGGACATGCCTCTTGGAAGTGGAATATTGTAAGTCTAGGATAAGCCTCTAAGATCTTAATTAACCGATAGGCTATTTGTGTGAACTTTTCTTGGAATTTTCATCAACCTTCTTAGTGTTATGCTTTTTGGGTGGTCAGTAAAAGGTGGTAGGTTTTTTTCCCATCCTAGTGAGCTTTGGTCAGAATATTGATCAGCCTTCCTAGTTTTTTGGGTCTTTGGTGCCATCGAAAAGGTGGCAGATTGTTTTCTGCTTTTTTAAATAAAAAATGTTTGGTGCGAGAATAGAGGAGGCCAACAAAATGGCATCAACATTAATTATTGTATGGTTTCCATGTAGTGGCGATGGTGCAAGTAACATTTGTCTTTAAAGTCCTCAAAAACAAAGTGAATGTCTGTGCAATTTTTGATAATGCATTGTTGTGTGTCATTCTCTGGGTTTATCTTGTTGTTCAAGATAGTTGTGAGTGAGGAGGGAAAGCTTTTGTGAAGGTGCAAGTGCGTTCATGGGTTGTGGAATTTTTGTGAAGGTGGGTGGAGGTTATCTTGAGTTTTGTGTATTCGTCGATGGTTCTGTGGGTTGTGATAATTGTGTTCCCATTTTTTGTAGGCAGTGGAGAAAGAACAAAGGGAAAAGAAAGCGAGTAGGAAGAGGTGTATTTGAAGGAAGAGGGAAGAGGTGCATATTGAGAAAACCATTTGTCAAGTATTTCTAAAATAGTTTATGTTATTTTCCAAAGGGGTTTGTTGATTGTTGCTTTGTAGCTTAGTCTAAATTGTTTGTTTTATGGTTTCCATGTAGCCACCATGGGTGGAAGGCAATATTGTTTTTTTTGTGTGTTTCCTGTGTTGAATTTGTGTTTTTTTTGTGGGATTTTTCATCTGGGTTACTCTTGAAACAAATATTGTTTCATTGTGTCGATTAATGTTGAAAAGATTGTATAGTTTTGTGGGTTTTGACATGTGGGTGACTGTTGGGTATATTTTTTCATTTATGACTTATGTTTTGTGCGTATAGATGCAAATTAGTTAATCTGGTGTGTTTTTTATTAATCTTGAAAGTAAGACTTTTTGTGTTATGTGGATTTTGGCTTGTGGGTAACCGTTGGCTATATTGTTTCATGTATAGCTTTCCTTTTTGTATGAATGGTTGTAAAATAGTTAATCTATTGTGTTTTTGGTGATTTTTTTCATCTAGGTTGTTGTTCAAACCAATATTAATTCATGTATGGTTCATGTTTTGTGGTGAAGGTTTTGAATCGGTATGTTACTGTGAGCTTTCTGTGTTTTGCACATTTTTCATGCAGGTCAATATTAAAAGGTGTGTTTTTGTGATGATGGTTGCAACACATTGAGATAGTTAATGTTATATAGGTTACATTGTTTTAGGGTATATTGTTACCTTTTTGAAAAGGGTTTGTTGAGAAAAGACTATATATTTTGTTCGCAATGGTTTGTATTTTGTGGGGATGTTTCTGCATGGGTTCGTCATTGTGATTTTTAGTGTTTTATGGGTTTGGCTATCTGGGTGACTATTGATAATAATATTGTTTTATTTACAGAATTCATTTTGTGGTGATGGTTGTAATGCAATAAAATAGTTAATGTTATGTGGTTCATGTTGTTTTGCATAGGGCATTGCTCATTGTTATAGTTGTCTACCTTACCCTATATTGTTTCATTTATTGCTTCCATTTAGTGTGGTTGAGGAAAGGATGGTTGATTGTTTTCTATTTTTATATGAAAAGTGTTTGGTGCACCAATAGACAAGGCTAGTTAAATTGTATCATATATATATGTGTGTCTGTGTATCTGTGTGTTTTTTTGTGTATGTATATGTATATGTATATATGTATAACAGTGAGACAAGAAAGTAAAAATATACTTATTTCTCAATAAAATGTTATCAAAAATTGAAAGGATATAGCCTTCTCAGGATTTCCTTCTTGAATAATAGCAATCACAGAGCCTTCAACAAATATACTCCTTTATGAATAGAGCCTTATCTATATATATCTATATATGTGTATATGTATATATATATCTATATATTTGTATATGTATATATATACATGAGAAATATATATATCTATATATGTGTATATGTATATATATGTGTGTGTGTGTATATGTATATATGTATAACAGTGAGACTGTAGTATCCCTCCATGTCAGTCCTTCTAGGCATTAGGGTAAGCGGTTACTATATTATATCATTGTTGATTTGATTATTTTATTAGTGATGTATGGTTTGATTTATGTATAAAAAAGTAATATTTTTTATATGGTCTTGAGTGATCAAATATTTAAATTAAAATTTGTTTGCAAAGTAATTTAACAAAATTCAAATTTTAAAATAATAAAAATTACGTAAATCAATTCAATGAAATTGAAACTAAATGGATATTTATAATTAAAAAATAAAAATAAAAATAAAAATAAAAATAAATGAATTGTAAAAAATTATTGTTTAGAATGTATTTAATAGTAAATTTGATTATCTCAATTCATTAAATGAGAAAATGGTGATTTTAAATAAAGCGTTGTGATAAGATTTTGCTAACTATAGTATAAAAGCAGAAAAAGAAAGCATTCTAAAATTTAAATAAATAAGAAATACAGGATTTTAGTTGATTTGTAAAAAGTTGAGAAAAGATGGAAAAACCTAAAAACGTGCCCATGCACACTATGAAACTGGAATAGGAAACTTGTTGTTTTTGAGATTTCTTTAATTCTTTTTAATTGATTTTTGTTTTAAAAAAGAAAAGAAAAGAAAAAGAAATCCTCCACCATCCTAGATATATACTTATCTTTCGATTTAGATGGGGGGGGATTGGAGGGGTGCCAAGCGTCGATGAAGGAGATCATTTTTAGGAGATTTCAGGGGAGCCAAGGCACCTTGAGTAGGGATTGGCATGACTCATGATGCTACACAATGAAAATCTAGGCACTGGATCTGTTTCCACCATAGCACAATCACGTTCAAGAGGCATGTAGAAAAGGGAGGTTTCGCATGGAAAACAACAATATGAATCTCCTAGAGAGCCCTCTGGACTTTATGGGGCATCTGATGAGGCAATTTTTAGAAGGCGGTTGGAATTCATCCCTTTTCAAAGTTCAACACATTTGTTATCCATCTTTGTGCGAAGGAATCTAGGTTGGTTTCCTTAGTGTTCTTTTCTCTTTTCCCTCTATGTTCTAAAACAAGAAATTGATTGCTCTATTGTTCGTTATTGAGGCCAAGACGTTACTTATTGATGTATCCATAGTATTATTCTTGAAAGTAAATCTCAAAAATATTTCATCGGCTTGAAAGTTTTGATCAAAATATATCATGTATAACCTAAAGTCATCATAGTCAGTGGGAGGGCATTGATTTTTTGCTGCTATTTGCATTTGTCTGAAGGTTTTTGAAGCATTTCTCCATAATTCCAACCTTGCATACATAATTTTTTATTATCCTTGAGATACGTTATGAGCTATTGTTGGGTTTGAGCACAAAACCTCAACTTCTACTCCCGCATGATTGCTTGCACCTTAATTTCAAGAAAATCTTTCATTGTCTGGATATTGTACAATGTAATTCATATATTTAATGATTTTTGGTGTGCCCTTGCTTAACCATTGTATTTCGTTAATGTTTCTACGTCCTTGTGTCATAGTAATACTGCTCGTCTATGGTATCGTATCTCTTGCGTATACCTTAAAAGCTTTTTGTATGGTTTAAATTTCTTTCAATTATGGCTGTCGCGAATTGCTTACCCATCTCTTTGCTTTGAATAACCCTTTGGTAGTAGTGTATTCCACAATGGGGTTGGTTCTCTAAAATGGACTATTTTACTTTGTAGGATTTGAAGATTATTTTCCTTCTAGCATAGGGGTTGGGGCCGATTTATGGTGTGTGTTTCTCTATAAGAATTTATAGTTATTTAGAGTGAAACTTGTGGCCTTTCTCTTGGCACACATCTCTTAAAACAATTTCTCTTGCAACAAACATGGAGATGAGTTTTAATGCGGCATCTATTTCCTTTTTGTATCATTCATAGTGGCATTCACTGATGTGCCCCATCTCCCTCTCTCCCCCTTATGTCACTGCTTGCAATTATTTTCATGGTTGTTAAACATTTATGAGTTGTGATAAAATACCATGCATGGGATTCGATGTGGTTATACCCTGTTTGCATTTAGTATATCTTTGTTTTAGTCTTTAGGGAAACACTCTTCTTAGCTGAGTTTGTCTATTTCAAGCAGAGAGCTATTTGATGTTTATGTTGCTATACCATACATATTGCTACCAGGATTCAACTAAAACAAAACAAAAGTGTGTTGGAAATACTCTTCCTATATTCATTTTTATTCTCACGATCATAGGACAGAATAACCTGTTGTTATGTCTGAACGAAAGTCCCTTCATCATTTCTAGGTATATGTTTTGTGCACATTAGAATAGTGCAGGCCTATATTTCTGATGGTTTCATTTAACATCACCAGTAATCTCCATAGGAACACTGTCTCTTGAATGTTTCTGACGCCGTAGGATGTTGGAAAAAGTTTTACATTTCTTAGAACACATTCTCTCACATCAGTCTTGTAGATGGCTTTAAGTGAATGTGCACCTTATTCCTCCCACGTGTATGTAGACTTCTTTATTTTCTATCTTACCATCACCCTTTTCCCCGTGTCTTCCTTAATTTTTAAAATAACGGATAGATCCTATTATTTCTAATAGGAAAATAAGGGAGAATATGAAGTATAAGGGATTTTAAAATAATAATGATCATATCCCTCTTGATCTTTTCTCCTTTCCTTCCCTTTTGGGAAATTTAAAAATACTAATAATAAAATAAATATATGTAAAAGTAATGGATTTTAAAATGCTTATATTTGTATAAATTATTACTTTTATCTTTTATCTTTTAAATTTATTCTTTGGGAAATAAACATGTAGATGTTATAGATATATTTTATTTATTTATTTTTCTTTTAGTAAAATTAATAGTAATTTATTATTGAGAAGCAATAATAAATTAGTTAGAATAGGAATTTAATGATTAATAAGTAGATTTTAATATATATACTTTGATTTGTTTCCATTTTCATATACTTTTTCCATATATTAGGAATTAGTGAGTTAAAATAAATGTTTATATCATTTAGTAAAAGTGATAATCAACAATTAAAGGAAGATTCAATTAGATAATAGTATTTTTCTTTTTTGTAAAATACAACATTTAGTTATCATTATTATAAATGGTGAGAAAATGTTTGTGTAGATGATACGTTAAATTGCAAATAAAATATGTAACAACCATATGGTATTGTAGTAGATAGAATGTTGGCTTATGGTTGAAGTAGCATATGAAAAGATATGGAATCTTAATGAATAGAAATGAGTTTGTTGTTATTAATGTTAATGGAAAGTTAATTGGTTGAAGTTGATGTCGTTTTAAGAGTTGTTTTCCTTGTAACCTTTATAGTTGAATGGTAAATCAAAATAGTTGACATTATAGATTAGTGCGTGTTATTGTAAGTTATTAATCAGTCATTCCTTTACATGATTACTTGGTTCAGAGGTGTTTTTACTCCATTAGTTTCATGTCAGAGTTATGAATGATTGTTGATGGATCCTTTTGATGCATATTCCTTTTGAGTTTACATTGATTTGACAAGTCCTTACTCTTTGAAATTTGGGTTGGAAAATTCTATATGTTGAAGTTTTATGTTGAAACCTTATTGCTTCATTTACCCCTAGTTTGTGGGTTCTCGGTTCATCATTTTCTTGGACTTCCAGAGGCTTGAGATTATTTTCAGTTGATGTTCTCTCTTTATGTGCCCTTGATGTGGCAAGTGTTTTGATATCATGATTTTAAAAGGGTTGTACATGAATTGTTAAGACTTTGATTATGTGTTTATAGAGAGATGGTTAATGCCTCACGTGGTTTGGTCTTGAGATTATTTTCTTTATCTGTTACGGTACAACCCTTGCCTAGTTTGGTTTATGTTAGGGGTCTTAGGGAGAGTGGCTCTTTGTGGGCGCTGGTGCCTCGAAATGAGGAAGGGCTCAAGATAACCCACGAAAGAGTAATTAAACAAGTGATAACCTAAATAATATAATTTAGGGGGATGGGTAGTAAAACACACAAGATAATTAAAACTAGATTCCTCATCTATGCATTAGGGCTACCATAGACTAGTGATAGACTGAGAAGGTCGTGGTCAGAAAAGTCGTAGTCTCGTCTTCATGAGAGATTATCGGCTCCGCATTAGCTACCCTATGGTGTCGGTGCCTTAGTTAGGAGGAAGGACCAGGAGATCCATAGATGGGTGCCAACGCCTCAGTTGGAGGGAGGGACAGGAGAATCCCATGAGAGATATGCGATGACAGTCTCCACTTGACACCCTTGTTCTTGTTTCTTGTCACCTCTGGATATTGTAATCTTTATGTTGTTTCAGATTCTTGTGAAAATTATTTATGAATGTTCTTTGGTGACTTGCTTAATTGTTATTGATTGGGTTAAATGTGATGACTTTTCATAGATTTATTTGATTTTGTTGACTCATGAATGTTGTTGATTATGTCATTGTAATCCTTGAGTTTTATGATACCTTTGTATGACATTGAGTCTTTTGGTTCCCTACTTGGATGTTTTTGGTTGAGGTCTCTTTCTTTTCAGCTCGTTTAGCACGGGGGGTGGGTCTTTGGACTCACGTGGTTGGGTGGAACGTGCTAAGCACCCCTTTGGGTCCCTAGTTGAGGATCGAGAGATGCATATTGGTGCTAGTTGCGGCGACTCTAGAGTTGTATCCATCTTGGAGCCAGTTATGATACTGTGTATTCATCTTTCGGTTGTATCATGTTATCTTATTGTATGGTTTCCATTCATATTTGGAAACACTTTTGTATCATTGTACCTCTTGAACATTGCATTGTAATGTAACGTTAAACCTTGTGTGACTATTGGCCATGGTAGTTGTTATTCAATATGTTGAGTTAATCATGTATATGTTTTATTTATGTACACAAATGGCTTCTTATCCATGATATATCATGTATGTGTTACATTTATTAATGTTTACTTTGTTGTGGATTATATCTTTGGCTTTTATTCTTTATTGTCATTGTGTGGATCTAAGTCTCATCATGACTCCTCATGTACCCCAAGGAATGTATATGTTAGTCAATCTACTTAAATGAAATTCATGTTATGACTTAATGTGTATTACATGTATGTTATGTTAACTTTAAAAAAAATTGGGCAGTGATTATTGTTTATTTGTCCTTTGGGGTTCGCACGATGGGGGAAAAGATATGGAATCTTAATGAATAGCAATGAGTCTATTGTTATTAATGTTAATGGAAAGTTAATTGGTTGAAGTTGATGTCTTTTTAGGAGTTGTTTTCCTTGTAACCTTTATAGTTGAATTGTAAATCAAAATAGTTGACATTATAGATTAGTGCGTGTTATTGTAAGTTATTAATTAGTCATTCCTTTACATGATTACTTGGTTCAGAGGTATTTTTACTCCATTAGTTTCGTGTCAAAGTTATGAATGATTGTTGATGGATCCTTTTGATGCGTATTCATTTTGAGTTTACATTGATTTGACAAGTCCTTACTCTTTGAAATTTGGGTTGGAAAATTCTATATGTTGAAGTTTTATGTCGAAACCTTATTACTTCATTTAACCCTAGTTTGTGGGTTCTCGGTTCATTGTTTTCTTGGACTTCCAAAGGCTTGAGATTATTGTCAGTTGATGTTCTCTCTTTATGTGCCCTTGATGTGGCAAGTGTTTTGATATCATGATTTTAAAAGGGTTGTACATGAATTGTTGAGACTTTGATTATGTGTTTATAGCGAGATGGTTAATGCCTCACGTGGTTTGGTATTGAGATTATTTTCTTTATCTATTACGGTACAACCCTTGCCTAGTCTGGTTTATGTTAGGGGTCTTAGGGAGAGTGGCTCTTTGTGGGCGTCGGTGCCTCAGAATGAGGAAGGGCTCAGGATAACCCACGAAAGTGTAATTAAACAAGTGATAACCTAAAAAATAGAATCTAGGGGGATGGGTAGTAAAACACACAAGATAATTAAAACTGGATTCCTCGTCTATGCATTAGGGCTACCATAGACTAGTGATAGACTAAGATGGCCGTCGTCGAAAAAGTCGTAGTCTTGTCTTCATGAGAGATTATCGGCTCCGCATTAGCTACCCTATGGTGTCAGTGCCTTAGTTAGGAGCAAGGGCTAGGAGATCCATAGATGGGTGTCAGTGCCTTAGTTGGAGGAAGGGCCAGGAGAATCCCATGAGAGCTATGTGATGACACTCTCCACTTGACACCCTTGTTCTTGTTTCTTGTTGCCTCTGGATATTGTAATATTTATGTTGTTTTAGATTCTTGTGAAAATGATTTATGAATGTTCTTTGGTGACTTGCTTAATTTTTATTGCTTGGGTTAAATGTGATGATTTTTCATAGCTTTATTTGATTTTGTTGACTCATGAATGTTGTTGATTATGTCATTATAATCCTTGAGTTTTATGATACCTTTGTATGACGTTGAGTCTTGTGGTTCCCTGTTTGGATTTTCTTGGTTGAGGTCTCTTTCTTGTCAGCTCGTTTAGCATGGGGGGTGGGTCTTCAGACTCATGTGGTTGGGTGGAACGTGCTAAGCATGCCTTTGGGTCCCCAATTGAGGATTGAGAGATGCAGATTGGTGCTAGTTGTGGCAACTCCAGAGTTGTATCCATCTTGGAGCCAGTTATGATACTATGTATTCATCTTTCAGTTGTATCATGTTATCTTATTGTATGGTTTCCATTCATATTTGGAAAAACTTTTGTATCATTATACCTCTTGAACATTGCACTGTAATGTAGCGTTAAACCTTGTGTGACTATTGGCCATGGTAGTTGTTATTCAATGTGTTGAGTTAATCATGTATATGTTTTATTTATGTACACAAATGGCTTCTTATCCATGATATATCATGTATGTGTTACATTTATTAATGTTTACTTTGTTGTGGATTATATCTTTGGCTTTTATTCTTTATTGTCATTGTGTGGATCTAAGTCTCATAATGACTCCTCGTTTACCCCAAGGAATGTATATGTTAGTGAATCTACTTAAATGAAATTCATGTTATGACTTAATGTTTATTACATGTATGCTATGTTAACTTTAAAAAAAAATTGGGGAGTGATTATTGTTTAATTGTCCTTTGGGGTTCGCACGACGGGGCGTTACAGAGACATGAAAGTAAAGATATTCTTATTTCTCAAGAAAACATTTTCAAAAATACTCGATGTAACCAAACATAGAGTGTACAACATTAAGTATTTTATTTTGTTGCAACCATAACTAGAAAATGGAAGTCATAAGTTAAACATCGTTGGTATCAACGGTGAGACAAATGGAGGAAGTCACAATATATATATATATATATATATATATATATATATATATATATATATATATATATATATATATATATATATCCATACATACTAACTTGATAAATATATATATATATATATATATGTATATGTGTATATGTATATGTGTATACATATATATGTATATATATATATACATATACACATATATGTATATATATTTATCAAGTTAGTATGTATGTATATATATATATATTGTTGTATGGTTTATGTGTAGTGGTGATGGTGCAAGTCACATTTTTCTTTAAAGTCCTCAAAAAAAAAATGAATGTATGTGCAATTTTTGCTAACGCATTGTTGGGTGTCATTCCTTGGATTTATCTTGTTGTTCAAGATAGCTGTTAGTGAGGAGGGAAAGCTTTTGTGAAGGTGCAAGTGTGTTCATCGACTGTGGAATTTCTGTGAGGGTGGGTGGAGGTTATTTTGATTTTTTTGCATGTGTCGATGGCGGTGTGGGTTGTGATAATTGTGTACCCATTTTTTGCTAGCGGTGTAGAAAGAACAAATGGGCAGAGAAAGCAAGCGGGAAGAGGTAAAACAATATTCCCTGCCAAAAACAACGGATTCACAGTAACCAACCCAAGTAAAAATATACTCATTTATTAACAAAATCTTACCACCAATAGAAACAATATATCCTTCTCAATAGCACACTCTCAAAAATTAATAGTGTCAAACCCATCAAAAAGCATACTCCTTTTTGTACAAAACCTTTTTGAGAATTGAAGCAATGCACCTTTTTCAACAACACCTTATCGAATATGATACAATATAGCATAACACAAAGAACAATAATCAACAATGCCTAATGTAACCAAACATGTAGTGTACAACTTTAACCATGTCATTCGGTTCCACCCATAACCACAAAATGTGAGAGGCTAGCCCATCTACAACTAATGTGTATACATATATGTGTACATATATATATATATATATATTTATATGTATATATGTATATATATATGTATGTGTATATATATATATGTATGTACATACTTATATGTATATGTATATATATATATATATATATGTATATGTATGGATACATATATATGTATACACATCTATTTAGATATAGCAGTCTTTACATATATAGATATTTACATGTGTACATATATATATATATGGCTATGTGTCTGTGCTTTTGATAATTAAGCACCACATGAAGCACACCTGCAACTCATTTTAATAATAAATATATATTAAACAAGACATTATTTAAAAAGGGAAACAAAACATTCAAATTTATTGTTTTGAGATAATAGTTATTTATTTTGAAACAAATTTGTTATTTCTTTCATTCTTGAAAGAGGGATTGTTATAACAACAGGCTTTCTATTAAACATGCTAAAGAACACTCACTGCCACATACATGTGCTGAATACCGTTTTGAATCTATTAAAGGGACTATTCAAATAATCTTCTTAGGGCTAACCTTCTCAAGATTTCCTTTTTGAATATTAACGGTGACAAATCCATCCAGAAATATACTCCTTTTTGAACATAACCTTATTGAATATTGAAACAATATAGCCTCAGGGAGAGGACAGTAATAAATAATACTTGATGTAACCAAACATAGAGTGCACAACATTAACTATTTTATTCTATTGAAACCATAAGTAGAAAATGAAAGCTAGCAATTAAACACCATTGGTTTCTACAGTGAGCCAGAAGGACAAACCCAAAAAACTGTAGCCATAGAGCCCATGTAGAATGATAGCCATATAATGCAACCATAAATGAAACAGTATTTATTTTCCAAATAATATTGTCTTTTATCAACAACTCCTTATCAAAAATTGAAACAAAATAGCCTTTTGATAAGAACATTATAAAAAATGAGACAATATAGTCTGAGGTAGATAATAAAAATTGACAAAGAACTAGATATAATGTCAACAATTTTATTATGTTTTCTCTAAAATAGAGAATATAGCCTTCTCAACAATATAGAACCAACAAAATTAACCATTTTATTATATTCCAACCATAACCAGAAAAATGGAAGTCATAAATCAAACAATATTGGTTTCAACAGTGACCCAGATGTAGAAACCCGCAAAACTATAGCCACAAAGCCCATGCAAAATGATGTAAACATAATGCAAATATAAATGAAATAATATTTATTTTAATAAACAATATTTTATTCTATCAACAACACCTTATTGAAAATTGAACCGATATATACATATATACATATATATACATATGCAGATATGTTAATATTAAAATATACTCTTTCCTGAATGGAACCATAATAAAAATTGAAAGAATCTAGGCTTTTCAATGACACCTTGTCAAAAATTGAAATAATATAGCCTCTTCAACAAGACGCTATCAAAAATTAAACAACATAGCCAAAACCAAAGGACAAAAATTAACAATCAATAATTGAAACAAACATAAACTATATAACATCTAGGATACACAACAACCAACAAAACAATGCATAATGGAATGAAACATCTACATATATATATATATATATATATATATATATATATATATATATATATATATATATATATATACCAGCTATTTTTGTGAACTTTGGTTGAAATATTTGTCACTCTTCCTAGCTTTAGACTTCCTTAGCTCTAAGGATAGGGTGGTGGGTTGTTTTCCTGTTTCAGTGAACTTTGTTCAGAAATAGCGCGGGCCTTCCTAGTTTTTGAGGTCTCTATCACCGTGGAAAAGGTGGCGGGTTATTTTTGGGTTTTTTAAATAAAAAGAATTTGACACAACACCAGAGAAGGGTTGTGAAATGGCATCAACATTAATTGTTTCATGGTTTTCATGTAGTGGTGATGGTGCAAGTGACATTTGTACAATTTCTGATAGTGCATTGTTGTGTGTCATCCTCTAGGCTTATCTTACTGTTCAAGATAGCTGTGAGTGAGGAGTTATCAAAATTTGAAACAATATAGCCTTTTGAGGAGAAATATAGCCTAGGATACACAACCACAACCAACAAAAACTAGAAAAGGTTAAGAATTATATTTTGTTCCATACATAGCCACAAAAACGGAACCCATAAAGAGAAACCAACAAATATTCACAAGAAGCAACCCAAGTAAAAAATATACTTATTTCTCAAAAAATGCTTGTTACAAATAGAAACAAAATTATCCATTTTAGCTGGAGTTTGTTGTGTAAAAATAACAAAATATGTGAAATTTATTGTGGTGAACATTTGTATTTGATAGACAATATGTAGATCAGTAGATTTAAAAAGTTTTATAATGTATAATACCAAATATGGAATACACGTGTAGTGCAAGGGATATATATATAGTGTGTGTGTGTCTTTCATGGTTTCAGTGTAGCTGTGGTAGGTGGAAGGCAATATTGTTTGATTGTGTGTTGGCTTGTTACTGTGTATCTGTGTGTTTTTGTTTTGTTTTTCCTATCTTGGTCATTTTTGTAACCACTATTGTTTGTTTTTCTATTGCATTGTTGCTGTGTGTTTTTGTGCACTATTTTATTGCTTTGCAACTATTGCCACTATATGGAAACCATGAATGAAATAATATGTTCGAAGCTATTAGAAAACAACAAACAATGTCTATATATATATGCATATATATGTGTATATATATGTATGGATATATATATGTAAATATGTGTATATATATGTATGTATATGTGTGTGTGTATATGTGTATGTATGTATATATGTATATATATATTTGTGCATATACATATGTAAATATGTGTATATATATGTATGTATATGTGTGTGTGTATATGTGTATGTATGTATATATGTATATATATATTTGTGCATATACATGTATGTATATATATATGTGTGTGTGTGTGTGTGTGTGTGTGTGTGTGTGTGTGTGTGTGTGTGTGTGTGTATTTTTTAATGTATGTACATGTAAATATATATGTTCATGTATACATATATGTCTTTATATATATATATATATATAAATTACAGGGGAAAGGTAAACAAATTAATAGGATATGCATCTAAGTTTAATGGGATAAAGAAGCAAGGGAGCTATTTTGTCCTGCAAAGAATGCAGTGAGGTGTTATAAAATCCATGGCATTTTCCATGACTTTAAAATTCATGTAATTTTCTAGGAAATCACAAGTCATGGTATTTTCCATGGGTTTTATAGCACTTCTGATTGCATGCACTACAGGGCAAGACTGCTTTTCAATGTTTTCTTGTGCAGGTGCTTGCAGTATGTTTCCTGAGGTGTGGAATATTGGGTGTAATTAGAACCATCCCTACAATATGGATACCATACAATAATTAATGTTGGTGCCACAATGTCTTGCTCTTGTACAACTCTTGCACATGAAGAATACAAACTTACCAAAAATTGAGAGAATGTAGCCTTCCCAATAGTAGGCTATCAAAAATTGAAATACTACACCCTCTTTAGTAGCACCCTATCGAAAATAAAACAAGATAGCCTATGGTAGAGAACAGTAAGTAACAATGCATAATGGAATCAAGCAAAAATTATATAACAAAAATAAATAATTAGGAAAAAAACTTCAATGTTGTATGTAATAACTTTAATATAAAGTATATCAATTGAAGTGTGCCCTGTAAAGGTTCAGATAAATAAATATTTTCAGAAAATAATAAACACTAGGAAAGCTATGTATGTACATTCCTCACATCTACTTTGACATACATACAAATCTACACACAGGAAAAGTTAATATTGTCTCATCTATGGCTTTTGTTCTATGCAAATGGTTGCAATATATGAAAATTGTCGGTGTTGTTTTCATAACGCAATACTAATTGTTGTTCTCTGCCTTTGGCTATGTTCTTTCATTTGCAATTTAGAATAAAATAGTTAATATTATAGAGTTAATGTTGTTATCCAGAAGCCATTCTTGTCTTTCACATCGATTGATTTCAAATTGACTATCAATAGAAATCTACATATACAATATTAGATGCAGAAAATAGTACTATGAAATAGTCATAATCAATTATGGGCAATGGAATCTAACACAATGTGTTTAACATTAACTATTTTATTCCATTGCTAGCATAACCTCAAATGTAAACCCTTGAGAAAGAACATAGATTGTCCACCACTTTCATGAATAGTGAAACCAATCTTTCTTGACACATTTAAGATACAAGGTATCATTGCAACAAGTTCTTCTTGAGGCTGGGAGAAATAATAACTAAAAAGCTACTATGAAGGTGGTTGGAGGTTATTTTTGGTTTTTTGCATTAGGTGATGGATGCAGAATGAATACATGCAATCCATAGATCAAACAATATTGATATTACGAAACAATACAACCTTTTCTATAAAACACCTTACCTGAAATTGAAACAAAATAGCCTTCTCAACAACACCTTGTTGAAAATGATAAAATATAGCTTAGGCTAGAGTATAAAAATGAAGAATTCCTTATGCAAATCAATATAAATTGTATAGCATTCACTATTTTCAGCATTTTAACCATGGTGAGAAAATAAAGGGCATGAATCAGAAATTCGTTTCTCCCCTATGTGTAGATATGTATGTATGCCATGGTGGATGCAAACAACATTGATACATGGTGATTGCTATGTTAATTTTTGTTGGGACATTATTGGAATTATAGGTTGTATTGTTGATGTTATATGAAACATTGGTGTCACCATTGATCGCATTGATGGAAAATGTATGTTCTAGGTTGCTTGTCTTAGGGGAACATAGATTTTTTTTGAAATCATTTATGAAGAGTTCTATAACATGTGGTTTTTTTATACTATTTTTTTCTGTCACATTCTAAATATCCCAACAAAAGAAATTGAAATGAAAAAAAATTGTAATTTAAAATTTGGGAATGGAGCTTGTTAGCCTTTCTTGGTTTAATTGAATTTGTGGCTACTGTGTTGTTGATGTAATAGAGCTTGTGGCAAGTTGTCAGCATTGCAGCTCTGTCCTTTTCAAAGAGCATCCCCAACAATGTCGGTAGACTCTAGCTCTCCCCAAGTTGGTTGAAAAACCTTTGGTGCCGAACCTGTAAGTCTGTTCCTTGTTTATTTTTTGTTTCTGGCACTTGTATTGGTTGTTTACCATGTGCATTCAGCAAAATGCAACCATGGTTTGCTTGCATTTTCAGCCCTTTTGTTGTATAGTCTGACTTTTTTATATTTGAGGTATTTATATTTGAGGTATTTATGTGGCCTATACATATATATATATATATATATATATATATATATATATATATATACATATATACATATATACATATATATATACACACACACACACACATATATATATATATATGTATATATGTATGTATATATATATATGTGTGTGTATGTATATGTATTTGCAACCATACCCAAACAATCCATATGTATATATATATGTGTATGTATATGTATTTTATTGACTTTCTCAGGGGTTTGGTGAGAGTGCATGATGCTCCATGAACCAATATGGTAGGGTGCACATCGTGCCTTCTTTTCTTATGTTGATATTGCATTCTGTAACATGTACCAAGTATACCTAGATTTTATTAACTTCATTCCTCCCATTACAAGTCCATAGAAAACAATGCCTAACTGAAAATAATCTAAAGTTCCCAATTACTGAGCTTAGTTTTTAATGCAACTTATTATTCCCCCGCCGAAAAAATATGGAGCCCATACATAGAGAAATGTTGCTCCCACAAGTTGTGTCAAGTGATGTTTATTTCATTTTCCCATACAACAACCATATGTGCCTAGATTCAAACTTATCTATATTTTTTCTTCCATCTATTGATAGGTTCATGTTGGAAAAATTATTTTCTAGGTCTATTGAAATCATGATTGTCTCATTGAAGGGTTTTTTTCTATGGGAATGGTTGCAACACTATAGATTTTATTTTGTTTTCTACAAGGCATTGTTGAATTTTTTTCTATAGCTTCTCAGTGTGTGCAAGCCCCACCCACCACCTTTTCCATGGTCGTCAGAAGTCTAGTGATATGGGAAGGGTTACTGGCTAGCTGAGAGGTTGTTGGTTTCAATTGTAATATGCAAGGTGTTTTTGGCTATCATACTCTAACTTTGGTTATAAGCTGGGGCTAGAGACTTGTAGTCAAAAATTCCTTTTTGTAAATGGCATAGACTATTCAGTTGCTTTCATGACTTTAGAATGCTAAATATTTTTTTGTGCATATATGTCGACTATTATATTGCTTATTGTATGTCTTTATGTGGATTGTTTGATTGCTTTGTAGCTTTCACCACTACATGGAAATGATAAATTAAATAATGTGTTAGAAGCTATTTAACAACAACCAAAAATGTGTATATATTTACATCTAACATCAAATTTATATATATTAGTGGGACATTTTTTTTTGAGCTACGTATATATGCATTCCATCTGTTGGATTCATGTGCACCATTTTTTTGCTTGGAAGTATATAAGCACAAAAAAGTGTGTTTTTGTTTTCTTATCTTTTGTTTCTTTTTTTCTTTGTCCAAATATGTATTTATGTGAAATTAGATCTAGGCATTGTTGATAAATACTCCTCACCATCTTTATTGTTTGGTGAATTATCATGGGAGAATCGTTGCATGTATGGGGTCCATATATTGGGGATGGTTACAATAATAGCTTGCATTTAAAACTTACCAAAGTAATTGGGTAGTTTACGTTATTTGGACTAAGGTATTGTTCAATGTTGGGTTGTAGACTGGGCTGCACAACATATGCAGCAAACATTGTAGCCATAACCTGTATAGTAAGTCTAATAAGGTACATGGATTTTACATTAATTAGGCTAGTCGATGATGTATCTTGTGTTTGATTTCATATTTTGTATGTGCATATTTATGCGTTTTTCACATTTCATGAAAACAAAATTCATATGTTTGAGGTCCACCTATGGATATATATGTGTATCATCTAGGAATAGCTTTGGATACATATATGTGTGTATAGACTTCCCTTTGCAAATGTATATCTATGTAGGCATGGTCGCAAACTGATAAAATAGTACATGTTCTTCACAATGGGTTGTTGTTGGCTATTTTTGCATTGTTTCAAGGGTAACTATTATTTTTCTAGACATCAATACCGACTTGATCAATGTTTCATCTCACACTTGATATATAGCCTTCCATTGTAACAAATTGTTATTGAGGTCTAAATAGGTAAGAACTATGCTTTAACAAAAACATTGACTATATTATTACTTTCCAAACATTGTGACTGCACAAGAACCATAAGTCAATTAGGCCTGATGAAAACCAACATTTAATTTTGCTTGCCTTCTTTATTGATGCACAAAATTCTTTTGATTTAAAAATCAAGAAATATCCACCAGCTTTATTGAGAGCTAAAAAGATAGTCCAAGGCTGGAAATTTTTTTGACCAAAGTTCACACAAATAGGGGTAACCACCCATCGTGCATGTGATTTGTTACACTTCATGAATAGTTCCATAAACCTTGCATCCAATGGATTCTATAAATTACACACCCTTGGTTTGAATACTGACCCATAAGTGAAAACCTACAAAACAAAAAATATACATAGTTACAAACTAGTGCAAAGCCACATCCACAAAACACAAACCTTGAAGAGAAACCCATAGAAGATTGGCAGCAAGAAACCCATACAAAAATATACTCTTTTATGAATAGAAACTCATCAAAAATTGAAACAATACAAACTTCTCAATAGCACATTCTCAAATATGAAACAATATAGCTAGAGAAGAAGAACAATAATCAACAATGCCCAATGGAATCTAACACAAAGTGTATAAGATTAAGTATTTTATTTTGTTGCAACCATAACCACAAAGAAAAAGCCATAAATTAAACAATATTGGTTTGGACACCGACCCAAGCACAAAAACCAACAGAACACAAAAAATCACAATTAGAAACCCATGGAAAACCAAAGCCATGAAGTGAAAACCTTAAACCAAACAATAGTCTTTATCACAAAAAATACAGTCTTTCCTCAATAGAAAGTTATCAAAATTTGAAGCAACCAATGGAACCTTATTGCAGATAAAACAATATAGCCTTCTAAAACCCATGGAATGCAAGTGTAACAATATGGAAAATTCATTTCCCCATATACACCTCTTTCCGCTTGGTTCATGAAAACCTCTTTCCACCTACTCTATTGATGTTGCCTTGTTTAGAAATGCAGTCCCGCAACTGTAGCCACAACACGAAAACATAAAGAGAAACCCACAAAAAAATCACAATATCAAATCCATGAAAAACCATACACACACATTTCAAACCATATATGAGCTACTATTTTTATTTCTAGAATCTATATAGTATTTTCTGAAGAAGAGCTAATCAACATTTGAAATAATCAACAGTACCTTATCAAAAATTAGATAGCATGGCTTGGCATAGACCGTGAACCATAAATCAAATACTATTGCTAATAGTTTTCCAAACATACACCTCTTCCTGCTAGCTTTCCTGCATAAAAAAAGAGAAAATTATTATTACAGGTGACACTTTCCTTTCACTTTGCAAAGATCGCCCCATGCAAAAAACACAACATAACCTGCACCCACCTTTACAAAAGTTGCACAAAACTTGATCAAGCTAGCACCCTCAAAAAAGCTTACCTTCCTCACTAACATGTCTGATAGCATGTATAGCAACAAAATGACACCAAACAATGCCTTATTAAAAATTCCCCAGATATTCGTTTGTCCCTAGAAGTGTTAAATTATAGTTGTGATTACAACAATTGACAATACACACAAGGCATACAATAATTAATGTTGATGGGAGCCTACGTTCAATTGCAGTGGCCTTCTCTATCCATGCTATGTGGAATGTGCCACCCTATTCCCAAGGTATCCAACAACTGCCTCTGTCATCTTTTACATGGCCACTAGTATATATAGAGATATATAGAGATATATTTCTAGCCCACAAGTATGTATATGTATATATGTATGTATACATACAAACATATATATATATATATATATATATATATATGTATATATGTATATACTTGTTTTAAGTATCCATGAAACAATTGATGTCATTAGGAGAAAGGGGTCAAGAGTGAGGAATGTTTCTTGAAGCCTCTATGCATCAAGCTCATTCCTATTGTCATGCTGCCTTTTGTCTGTAACCACAAAATCCTACTACTGCTCATTGATCTTCAATGAACACATATATATATATATCTATATCTATATCTATATATATATATATATTAAAAAATAAAAGAACATATTGCCATTCATAAAATACTACTTTCTCAATAGTACCTTCTCAAAAATGAAACAATATAGCTTAACCAAGACAACTATAATCACCAATGCCCAATGGGGCGTTTGAGTTGTAGCTATATTGAACTTGTATATAGGGTAAGGCTATCTGTTATTCTTTCCATCCCTTCTTTTGCAACTACATCCAAAATTGTTTGACACAATTGCCACATCTATATATATTTTTAGCCACAAAAAGGAATCCATAAACAAAAACCCAGAAGGTTTCACTTAAACAAACTGAATTTAAAATATACTCATTTCCCAATAGAACCTTATCAAAAAAATTGATACAATATAGACTTCTCAACAAAACCTTCTTGATAATTAATAGTGACAAGCCAATATGAAAAATATACTTCTTTCTGAGCATAACCTTAAAAAAAATATGAACAATATAGCATTTTCAACACCTTATCAAAAATGAAACAATATGGCCTAAGGTAGAGATATATAATCAACAATACCTAGTGCAATGAAGCATAAAGTGTATGCCATTAACTATTGTATTTTGTTCTGACCATAACCAGAAAACAGAAGCCATAAATCAAGTAACATTAGTTTCAACAACCCAAATGGACAAACGCACAAAACTCTAGCCACAAAACCCAACCAAAACAATAGCCACATAACGGAACCATAAACAAAAAACTATTTCTTTCAACAAACATTATAGTATTTTCTCAACAGAACCTTGTCAAAAATTGAAACAATATATCCTTTTGAATAGAACCTTCTCAAAGATGGCACAATATAGCTAGACCTAGACAATAGAAATCGTCAATAACTACATAACAGTTGGTATCTTGCATTCTATTTTTATAGACTTTGCATCTAATATTTGTTGAAGCACTAAAACACTTTGTGTTATTTACCATAGGGCATTGTTGTTTGTTCTTTTGTTGGCTTGAATAGATTGTTTCATTTATTATTTCAGTTATTCTTATTGAAAGAATAAAGACATTAAGGTTCAATGAAGATGATCTTCCCATTTTTTCTATATATATATATACAAAAATACATCTTAACTTAAGAAATATATATATATAGATCCACACATATATATCTATGCAAATCTGTAGCAAAAAGTTGTATTCACTGGGAAATTTCAATTGCATGCATCTATATTTATCTATATACATACGTAGATGTACACATGCATACACCCATGTCCACAAGTAGATGTATGGACAACTATAGATATTGATACATCTCTTAAAAGGGAAACACCACTATATAAATAAACAACATTCAATTATGAAACAATATTTCTTTTATCAAACAATATAGGCCTCTGAAAACAATGGCTTGAGGAAAATTCAAATAATACAACCTTTACAACAAGACTTTGTTGAAAATGACACAATATACAACAAACTCGACAACAACAATCAGAAAAGGGTGAATACCATTAACAATGTAACTCCTTACTAGACATAGCTACAAATGTGAAGGAAGAAATACTCTCACATAGAAAAACAAAATTGCAGTGGAAAGGCCATTTGAAATTATACTATTTTCCCTCAACAGAATTTGATAGAAAATTGAAAGAATATGGGCTTCTCAACAACATCTTTAAAAAAAAAAATATAGCATAGCCTATGGTAGAGAACAGTAATCAACAATACCTATTGTGATGAAACATAAACTGTATAACATTAAGTATTTTACACCATTGCAACCATAGCTAGAAAGTAGATGACATCAATCAAACAATATTTTCTTCAACAACAAGCCAGATGGAGAAATCCATCAAATAGAAAGATTCATAGTAACATACCCTTGGAAAATGATAGCCATAAAACATGGACCAAAGATTAAACAATATTTTTTTTTACAAACAATATAGTCTTCTCTCAACAACAGCTTATCAAAATTTGAAACAATCAAGATTGCATTAACTAAGATCAAGAAATATAGCATGCAACAACCTACGAACCACAAGTGAAACAATATTTGAAATGGTTCTCCTAGCATGCATATATTTTTTCTCGCTTCACATGCATAGATATTTATACATCTGGTGCATGCATTCCACATCACTCTCATTATTGGTGCCATTGGTAACACTTTTTGTATTGGTTTTGGGTTGATTGTCCCATGCAAAAAATAGAAAATATACTGCAGTCAACTTTAGAGGAACTTGACAACATGTGGTTGGACTTGCACCTTCACAGAAGCTCGTCCTCTTGGCATCAATATTTAAAGTTTTATGGTTTTCGTGTAGTGGAAATGGTTGTGCCAGAACCCGCTACTCAAAAACCTAAGCAGAGATAGCAAAAATCTATGTAATTTTCAATAAGGCATTGTTGGGTGTTCTTCTGTGACTTTACCTCCTTTCATAGCTATGAGCAAAGATTACGAGCTTCTTTGAAGGTTGAAGTATGACTGGCCTTTCCAATAGATATATCACAAAAGGAGTTGTTGCAATGATATGATGTATGTTATGTCCAATGAGAGATATTGCTTCCACCATTGATAAAAGTGATGGACAATCTATGTTCTTGCTCAGGGGTTTGGTGAGAGCCCATGGGGCTTCATGACCCAATATGGAAAGGTGGAGAGCAGGCCTTTTTTTCTTGTTTTTCATTGCATATTCGCTATATGTTCTTTAGTTGTGTTGTGGGTACTTGTGGACATGGTTCTATGCATGTATAAATTTACATATGCATATACATAAATCACAAAACAATGCACCACCTTTTCTGCAGCACCAAAGAGCTCAAAGACTGAGAAGACTGATCAAAAATTTTGACCACAGTTCACCAAAACCAGACAACAGCTTTCCACCTTTCCACTAGTGCTAGAAAACTCTAAAACCAATGCATATATATGTGTGTTTGTGTGTGTGTGTGTGTGTGTGTGTGTGTGTGTGTGTGTGTGTGTGTGTATGCATGTGCACTCAACAAATTGTGTCCCCGATATGGTAGAGTGGACAATACATCTTGTTTTGTTTTGTTTGGGTGTTTGCAAGCACATTTTTGTCTTCATTGTAATATATGTATATATCTATGTATATGCATATGTGCATGTAGATATGCATGTGCAATGGAAAACGTGAAGTTTTAATGGATGGAGACTTGAATGAATGAAGGCACGATGCACAACCATAGTTGAACCAATGTTATACTCTTCTTAAAAGTGTACATTGTACCTTTCATTTGTTGCACTCTCCATTGAAAAAAAATCATATGTATATCTACATTTGCAAATACATTTACATATGTGTATGCTTTGGTTGTTATCGATAGATCACTATTGGGGGAAGTATCTGTGTATGTGCATGTTTCTAAATTTTTGATTTTTTACTTTTCCACCATGTTTTATATTTACAACTAAAAAATTGCTAGATATGCATCTGATGCATACAGCTGATTGTGATGGCTTAGTAATAACTATTAGTATGAAAGGGTATATATTAGGCATAGTCAATAGTGTTGGTTTCACCCTTGATTATACTAGTGGGTAATATATTTTCTTGCTCGGGGGTTTGGTAATAGCCGATGCGGCTACATGACCCACTATGGTATGGTGGATAGCAAGTATATCTTTGGTCTATTTCATTTTCTATTGCATGTCTATTGATTAGTTGCATTCTTTCTTTCTTAGCTGGCATACATCCTTTTATATTTCCAGGTAGAAAAATCCATGAATTGTTGACTTGGTGTTTGCAAACACATTCTTTTCTTCATTGTGCTATATGTATATGAATATGTATATGTATATATGCATGTGCAATAAAAAAAAGTGAAGTTATTTTAGGTGGAGAGTGTAATGAAGGAAGAGACGATGCACAACCATAGGCAGTAGTAGTGGTGCACTCTTCTTTAAACAGTGCATCATACCTTCCATTCATTACACTCTCCATTGAAAAGAGATTGCATATGCATATATACATTTGCAAAGTCATTTCCATATATGTTTACTTTCGTTATTGTCAATAAGTGACTATAGGGAAAAGTATTTATCTATATGCAAGTTTTTTATTTTCTAAATTTTCCCTCCTTTGTGCCATGGTTTAATATTTGCAAGTAGGCAATCCATATATATGTGTGCAATGCATAATGTCAATTGTGATGACTTGGCTATTATCGATTTTGTGCTCAAAAAATAGCCGTTGGAATGAAAGGTGCTATATTGGGAGTAAAAGGCAACATTCATTTCATGATTGATCATAGGGAAGAAATTTGTGGACACACTTGATCTTATACCATTGACGAGACTTCTTTTTCAAAAGATTATTTAAGTTTTAAACTATGTATCATCATAGTTGACAAATTTCTAGTATATGCAACATGGTTTAACACTAAAAATTCTTTGCTAAAAAGAAGTCTTGTCAATGTATAGTGTTATCATTAATTCTTGTCCAGAGGAAAAATTAGTATTGCAATTGGTGCATTTTCTTTTGAATTAGCTACTTCTCCAATGCGATTATTTTGACAAGGCTTTCTGACCCAGTATGCTGGGGTGGAGAGTAGGCATTCCTTTCTTCTGTTTCATTTTGTATTAGCTATTTGTTCATTGGTTGCCTTGTTTTTTTATGTTGGAGTTTGAAAGCAGTTTTAAATGTAATGCATGTGGATACATACATTTATCTATAGATATACATATATTATGGCTTCCATATTATGTTAATGGTTGGAAGATACTAAAATAGTTCATGTTATGTAGTTTATATTGGTTTCCATAGGGTATTGTTGAGTGTTGCTATCTACCTTTGGCTACTTTGTTGCATATTTAATTAGCTTGACTGCTTTAGTTATACCATTGGAATTTAAATTGGTCTTTGCAACCATTTTATTGTTTGCTTAATATTGTTATTGTAGGCTTCACAACCTTCTTCAAGTTCAAATGCTACATCGAGTGTGGATTGTAAGAAGGCTACAAAATGCCAAAGAAACCAAATTTATTATGCACATCACAAAGAGAAGATTTGTGCAAGTCGGAAAGCCAAGTACTTGAAACAAATATGTGCTCTAGACCCACCCAACTTGCCACCACTTTCCTAGCTAGGGGTCCAACCATTGCAAGTAACCACATTGGCAAGACTTGCTCACTGTTATACCCCCTCAACTCCCACCCCCCCATAGCTAAAATGCAGCCATTGCAATGAACCTACCCCCACAATACCTAGATATATACCATCGCAAACCCTTGTTGGTCATTCCTTTCCATCAACATCGTTAGCAACCCACCACTCAAGCAACATGTTTGGTGAAACTTTCCACATTGCTATGCAATCCTTTTGTCGACACATTGATGCTTTGTTTGAATTATAAATTTGTTCTATTTGCAATGAGAGCTATGTCGGCATGAGAGTCCGAGCATCCAATGTTGGCATTGTGTGTTTGCATTGTGCTTCTGAAAAAGGTGTCCACATATTTATTCTAGTCAAAAAAATGGATCCAGGGCCACAACCATCCGTCCTTGCAAAGCTTACTCAAGTTGAAGAAATCCTCATAGCCAGAGTTGCTTCAGTCTTGCAAGTAACCCATGATAGAGGGGGCCAATACAAATATAGTGGACATACTATAAGGTTCCCACAAGACTTCATGACCATTGCAATTTTGTTGCTGCATCATCTACATGATCTTCAAGTCGTGATTGTGTGAAGGATTGGCATTCAGGGGATTAACTATGAGTGCTATGTTGACAAACATAATGTGATGGCTGCATTAATATATAAAATTGAGAATGATCCATATTATAGTGATTTTGCAATAGATTGTGATGCTTTAAATTTGTTGCATTGTACAAGTACTGATTTCTCTGATCTTCTGCACATAATGGAAGAACCAATGCACAACACAATTCAACCAGTGGCAATTGCAGAAGACACTATTGATGAGGGAGCTAACCTTCAGGGCTCATCATCATTTATTCCATTGATTCCCAATCCTCCTTGAGAATTGCAGGCAATTAGAGATGCCTTACAAATTAGAGAAACTGGTCAAAATACCTTGCCTTGGCCTAGAATAAATCCTAGCCCTATCAATGAATATAATACATAAGGGTTATTAAGCATGGCTTTTCCAATCTTGTTCCCCACTGGCATGGCAATACCCCTACAATCGAGAAGCATACAAATTCACTTACATGAATATGCCTTGCACTTGATGAGATACTATGATAATAGATTTGGGAAGCATGTCAAATTTAGATATTACCTTTATAAAATTATAATGAGACATCAAAGCCGACAATCAACATCAACTTTTATGAAAACAAACTTGGAAGAAAGAATCCCACAGTCTATTATTGCTTTACGACAATTGCTTCAGGAGGAACTAGATACCCAAATAGAAAAATAGATTGTTCGCTTTGGTGCATCCTTGTGAGGAACACACTCATATTGGGCCAAGTGCTGACAAGAGCTTGCAGCAATGATCCACCAACTTGGTACACCGACCATTTTCTTCACTTTGAGCTCTTCAGATACAAAATGGCCAAATCTGCATAGGGTGATTGAAGCTCATGCCCAATTGGATTTTCCATGCACCCGAAGATGCTTCACAAAGAACATTATACAAAACCCGCACATAAAAGCCTTCTACATGCACTTGTGATCCACTATTTTCTATGAAGAGGTTATTGAGAGACTTTTCCACACAGAGGAATATCGGTATAGGTATGAGTGGTAGCATTGTGGGTCAACACATGTACACAATTTCTTGTGGCTCCCAGATGCCTTGAACATGGACATGCTTGATTGGTCAAACCCACATGAGCTTTAACAAGAACAAAAATTATTTGACCGCTATGTCTTAGCATGGAACCCTCATTCCCCAGAGCAACTAATATCAAGGATGGACCACTTTGCTTTGGAGGACTCATGCTTGCTTGATACTAAAAAAAATTCTTCCATGGACCCAATGGTGGACTATGAAAAGTTGTTCAACATGGTGCAAAGGCATACCAAGTGCACTCAATACACTAGCCTTAGGAAAAAAGGACACCAATTACAATGTCACTACAAAGCTCCATGGTCTATCCAACCGTCTTCGACATTGGCAATTGACAGTGAATTCAAAAATCATATAAACTAGCAAGAAATGATGAATGTGTTATTATCCACAACCTTGAGATGCTTGCAATTTGGTGAGAAAATGTTGATTTCCAGCAAGTATTGTCTACACAAATTGCGCTAAGCTACATTTCCAAATATGCATCAAATTCTAAGAAAAAATTTGAAAGCTACATTGATATCTTGCAAATACAAATTCATTTGGGGATAAAGCATTCCTTTCCTACAAAAAATTTATGATGAATTTGGTTGTTGATCGTGACATTAGTACACAAGAAACATTCCATATGCTTCAAAAGTTTCCCCTTATCATGTCAAGTCAACATTTCATGTCTTTGAACATTAGTAGGCAGACATTTCATCATTTGAAAATAGTTGATAGTGGTGACGAGCTTGCCAGTGGTTATATTCATTCCTACATGTAAAGAATAGTTGAAATGGAGATGATGTCCCTTATTCATTCTATACAACTTTATACATATTGGAAAAATTGCACATGTGTAGCTTGGCGTGCTCGGCCACAACCTGCTATCATCATTGTGTAGCCCCTTTTCAATGCCATCCTGCCAGAACAAAGTGATTCCTTTGAAACATTTTTTTGGTCAGAATTGCTACTATACAAACCTTTTCAAAATATGAGCTTGAGATACGCCTCACGAGAGAAAGCATAACACAAAATTGGAGGCTATTTTATGTTGGAAGCCATGATGCTTGGCATGTCAATAGACTTAATGTCCCCCTTGTCGATGGGGAGGATAGCGATAGTGATACCAAGACTTTGTTGTCTTTGCCCCACACAAATGAATATGAGTTGGAGTTGCTCTCCCGACTTGGTGCCACAAATAATGTTTTTTTTGAACAACCCCAACTCTTGGGTAGACGAGACTTTGACCTGAATCAAAGGTGGGACAACCACCATGTTCTATAGAATCTTCATAGCATTGTTGAACAATTTGTTTCAACAAGTAAATTGCATACAATTGTAGGTACTCTTCCCTCATTTGCAACACCTGCACGTGGCCATCAACTATCTCCTAGGAAAAAGCTTGCTTTGAATATTATTGAATAACACCATCTTGCCCCCTCCTCATCACCACCACTACGTATGATCATTGAAGGAACTTTTGGCATAGGTAAATCATTCCTCATTGACAAGATACAAAGAGCACTAAATACATTGTTGAATCAGAAAATGAATCCTTTTCTTGCTTTGGTGCCAATGGGTGTTGTTTCCTACAATATTCATACCTCCATAGTGCATACTACTCTCTGGATACTAATAAGAGATGTGAATCCATTGAAACGAAAACCATTGACCATATTCTAGGAGGACTTCAAACATATTAAGTACATCTTAATTGATGAAATGAGCTTCTTGGGGCAAAAGTTGTTGCTTCAAATAGATAGTCAATTATGGCAAGCATTCTTTGGTAGACATATGTAGCCATTTGGTGATGTGTCTATTATACTTGTGGGTGACTTGGTACAACTACCCCCTATAATGGATAGGCCTATCTATGGTTCTCGGTCCATAGCGTTGGCACTTTGGCACACTTTTAATATTGTTGTCACGCTTGACACTGTCTTTCGCTAGCATGAGCAATCCAATTCACAGCAATAGTTTCACACGCTCCTTATGAATATTAGAAATTTCTAGGCATGTCCCTATTTTATTGGAAAATTCTTATGAATCGAACGAAAACCATGCTTACGTCTAGGCAAAACCAAGAGTTTGATGAGGCTATCCACTTATTCCTAACAAATAGGTTGCTTTCTTTGCACAATAGGAAACTGCTACAACAATTAAATGTTCCAATTGCAATTAGTGTTGTTGAATGTTCCCAACAAAACACACTTGATTATGGTGTGATGAACAACTTCAAGAAGAGCTCTTGCTTGGTATTGGTCAACAAGTAACATTGACAACAAATCTTTGGGTCGCAGCTCGCTTGGTCAATGGATCATTGGGTTTAGTGAAGGCTATTGTATATGCTACAGGTGCTAGACCACTTCAACTTCTTGAATATGTTGTTATTGAATTCCAAACCTACATTGGGCCAGCATGGGATTAGGACAATCCATGATTCATCATGATTATCCCAATCACATGGGGCAGCCAAAGGCAGATCTCGTTGACAATGGCTTGGGTGATAACAATCCATAAATCTCAAGGCTTGACATTAGAAAAAGCTACAATAGATATTGGAACTAAAGAAAGGAAAGGCCTAACATTCATAGCTCTCTCTTGTATTAAATCAATAGTAGGAATATGCATAGATCCACCTTTCAGTTTTGACAGGTACTCTAGGCTAGATTCCAACAAATATAACGGTCTTCCAATCAAATAAGAGGCTCGCCTCCAACAATTGTTTGCATTCCCATCATGATAAAATCTTTTTTTTCTTTATGGTAACTATACCACTTCTCCTTTTCATTTTTGTTTCAATGCTTTCACAATACCCTTGAATCCTACTATTCCTTTTCCCTTGTTCATTCCATAGTCCAGTTATAATCACTTTTCCCAACACTCCAAAGGTTTTACCTCTACAATCATTGCTAAGAGAAGTTGCTATTCAATTCTTTCCTTGTGTTTCCCCTTGCGCCCAACAAGAAACATCAATTCATTCCTCTTCCCCACTTGCCTAGACTATTATATATTTAATTTTTCTCTCAATATATTCCTCCCCTTTACCCAATTATGTTGCTTTGAGGGATATCATATTTCAATCATTTCTTTGTAACCATTTCATATTCTAACAAATTTAGATTGCAAAAATTTCCAGCTGTTACTGCAGATCTTCACATGTTTAAATAGCTTCGTGCTCACAAGTTTTCCATGGTGTTTTCGTTGCAACTATATTCCATTTGTATGCAAGGTAAGGCTATATGTCATTCTTTCCATCTCTTCTTTTTCAACTACATCCAAACTTCTTTTTCACAAATACCACAACTGTATATATTTTTAAAAATAGATAACAGTGATTTCGGCTGAACAAAACTGCCAAGTGCCATAAGACAATTATATGCAATTGCCCACATATTGTCTCATCCTCTTTGCAAAAGGTATGCGTGCATCCTATTTATATCATCTATGGGTATGTGCAAGATCATGATGGGCCAAAAAGTGGCGATATGATGGGTATGTGGCTAGCAATTTTTTTAAACCCAAAATTGATGAAATGAAAAGGGATTTTAAAGGAGATTCTTAGCTTTCCACCAATATAAATCATGCTTTACTTTTAATTTAATAAATAATTATTAATCATTTTTCTATTTGATAGGTTGATTGAAAAACATCTATATTAAATTTGCATCACATTTTTTGAATCCTCAGAATACGCATCACATTCTATGCTTCAGACACGCAGGATTAAAAAATAATGAATTTCATGAATTTTTGACCAAGTTATGGTCAAACATACTTAGCTTTTTATATTTTAAAAATTTGGTAATAAAATTTCATAATTAATTATTTACTGGAAAAAATTACAAAAAATAATGCATCACATTGGAACATGAATCCTTACTTATATCTAAAAATCTTATAAAAAAATATTATCATTTTATTGTGCTTGTATTAGGATAGACACTCACTTTTTTCATTTCTTCCCCAAAATTTTACACTACTGCATTTGAAATTTCCAATTTCTACCACCAAATAGATTAAAAAAAAACCTAGTAGTTTATAAACTAAATTCAATTTGCTAAAGATTCTATTGTTACATATTTTTGAAATAATATAGATAACTTATTTAAATTTTTAATTCAAGTTTCCTAACTCTTATTTTTCTAAATTTTTTGCCACTTAAGGACCTATTTTTCCATGATGATCCTGGACATACCCCTATTCTATTGCACATACATTAGATATTATTTGTTACTAACTATACGACTGCTAATATTTGTTCATTCAGATATTGTCTATTAATGACACATGTTTGTTGTACTAAACTTCAAATTCCCCTTATGTCTAGCCATTTTTCATTGAAAGCATTTTAGATTGCAAATGTGTGTACTAAAATATATACGCACATGTCCTTTGTACAAATCTTCTAAATGTTAAATAGCTTTATGATTGCACATTTGTATGGTGTATGGCTCTCACCCACATTCCATTTCTATACAACATAAGCCTATATATCTTATCATCCATTTCTTATTTCACAACTCCATGTCAATTTATTATTGAAAGCATTTTAGGTTACAAATGTGTGTTGATATATAGATGCGCATGTCTGCTGTACAGGTGTACTAAATGTTAAATAGCTTTATGATTGCACATTTGCATGGTGTATGGCCTTCACCTACATTCCATTTGTATACAACATAAACCTATATATGTTTTCTTTCATTTCTTATTTAAGAACTCCATATCAATTTATTAAAGATGTACAACATTGATCCAACTCAAAAAAATTTCTCAGGTGCCAAATGAATGCCTTCATCATTGATTAAAGTGGTAGTCATTTAATCTTTTTGCTCTAGGGTTTGGTGAGAGCCCATGACACTCGATAACACAATGTGGTAGGGTGCAAAGTAGGCCTCCTTTTCTGTCTCAATACTCCAATCCATTCCTTGCAAAAGGTATTCCTATATTTTATTTACTTACATTGTTATACTACAACTGCATTGCATATTGTTTGTTGTGAACTCTATGAGTCCTTATATTTTCTGATTGATTTATCATCCACCAATCGTATGTGTTCAATACACTAAAGTTCACATTATTCTTACATGTTTGCAACCATACTCAACCCCTTGTATAAACATGTTTACAACCATACTCAACCCAAAAAATACTCATTCATGGATGTTTTTACACCTTCAAATCTTGTATTAAGTTGGAAGCGGCTTGAACATTGCTTTCACCATTGATCCCAATGGTGGACAATTTGTTTCATGCTCAAGGGTTTGGTGAGAGCACATGATGCTCCATGATCCAATATGGTAGGGAAAACATCAGTCCTTATTTTCTTATGTTGACACCACATTCCGCAAAATGCATTAGGTATGCCTAAATTTTATTTACTTCATTCATACCATTACAAGTCCATAGAAAATTGCATGTTATAAAATATAGATGTTTGATATCTCTTGGTTTACATATTGTCTATGAATTAGAGATGGCCACTACACTAAAATTCACACTTTGTTGTTATTCTTCTAGAGCATACTCTAGCCATAATGCAGATCTCAATAATTTTGTTTAAAGATATCAACAGCCAAAACATTACTTGTACCGTCGATCACACTGATGGAATAGTTTATTTTCCTACTCGATGGTTTGGTGAGAGTGTGTAATGCTCCATGACCCAATATAGTAGGGTGGAGATAAAACCTTGTTTTCTTGTCTTCCTACTACAATCTTCCATGTGAACAAGTATGGTTAAATTTTACTTATTTCATCCCTTGCATTACATATTTTGTATTATACATTGTATTATACACGCGTATTCCATATTTTGTATTATACATTGTAAAAGTCTTTAAATCTACTAGTTTACATATTCTCTATCAAATATAGATATTTACCACACTAAATTTCACTTTTTTTTATTATTTTTTGATAAGAGACTCTAGCTATAATGTTGAATTTGATGAACTAATGGAAAAATTAGTTACCATGTTTAAATAGACAATTAGATCCTAATATACTCTATGTTGATTGTAATAAGCAATATTCATTCCACCCTGATCAGAGTGATACTTATTATTTGTAATATATAGCTACATTTTTTAATTTTCTATGCGTGATATTCAAGAGGTTATGTTGTTCCATTTTTTATTTAAGGTCCCGTTGATATTAGGCCATTATTTTTAAAAGAAATATTGTTTCATTTATGATTGGGTTATATGGCTATCATTTTGCATGGGCTCTATGGCTATATACAAATCTACACACAGGGAAATTTAATATTGTGTCATTTATGGCTTTTGTTCTATGGAAATGGCTGCAATATATTCAAATAGTTTGTGTTGTCTTCCATAACGCACTCTAACTATTGTTCGGTAGCTTTGGCTATATTCCCTCATTTGCAATGCATAATAAAATAGTTCATATTATAAAGTTGTGCTTTGGTTGTTGTCGATGGATCACTATTGGGGAAAGTATTTATGAATGTGCATGTTTCTAATTTCTATTTTTTTTACTTTTGCACCATGTTTTATATTTACAACTACCAAATCACTAGGTATGCATCTAATGCATACTGTAGTAAAATAGCTTGTCTTATACAATTTATGTTAATATATTGGTGCATCCATGATTTTCTGCTCTATAACAGTCTACATCTTCCCATACGTTAGTTAGTCTTTTACAGTTTATCTTTCTCTCTGTAACATATTCTTTACTGTCGCTCTCTACCTTATGCTATGTTATTTCATGTTCAATCTGTTCGCTGTACTCCCCGGCCAGCAAATGTTCTAAGTGCTTTGTGTGCATTCATATGGTATACATACATATGTGCACATAGCCGAGACACATTCTCCACCACTGCAGTCAATGTTCCACTATGTCACTATCTTCTTTGTGTCTGCTTCAGGATATACTCAAGTCTTCCACCCTTAGTGTCCCCATGTCTCTCTCACCTCGATCTTCATCCCCGCCTTACGACCATTGTTGTGCGCCACATGGAATTGCTATATGGTTTCATAGAACTCATGAGGAGAGGCCAACCTCTCCTCCAAGTTGTTTGACATTATTCCCTTTAATATACAAATTAAGCCTAACATACCCTTGTTTAGCTTGTGAAGCCTAGTCAAAACTTATTGGCCATACCCACTTGAGCATGATTGTTAATATTTCTTGTGTGTTTTATTCTTTAGAAAACCATATCCACTTGAAACTAAAGGGGAGATATCCATTAAGAATTGAGCCATGGGAAAACACAAATTACTATATCTTTGTTTGTTTCTAATATTTGAACAAATCGTAAAACTCAAAAATCATTAAAAATTATCAAACTATTGAAAATAAACAAAAAATTAAACAAATCTATTTTTTTTCCATAAAAGTGGTGAAGCCACTAAAAATTATTAATTAATAGAAATAGAGAGCTTCCATAATCTTTTGATACAAATTAGGGAATTTCAATAACTGGTGAAGAGGGAAAAAAGGAGGATTAATAATAAACATTCCTCGGGATGATAACACCGCAAATATGCAACCCATCTTTTAGATTCAATAATAGTAAGATCTACCACATTGAGCCGAGCAAAATCATGAAGAGGATCAAAAAAAACAAGTAGGCCAGGAAGAAAGATAAACACAACGCCAAGACCAAACAGAGCCCCATAAAAGAGGTGTTAAGGAGTACAATTTAGGGCAACCTACAAAGCACAAAATCAAAGCTAGAAACTAGAAGATAGTGGATGGTTGATAGTCTAGAAAAAAAAAAAAGAGTTCTATCCAAACTAAAATAAAAATAAAACTGTTAAACCATAATGTCAAAAATACCACCAAAAGACAGCAAAGTAGGTGTTTCTTTTTAGTAGAGAGGAAATTTCCATAGGAGGTGAGAAGTAAGGCGGTTCACATGAGGCTCAAGAGCATGCTAGATGAGAAATCAAACAATATCAGAGGGTTTGAATCAAATCACATAGTAAATTTTCATAGTGAAACTTCAATCTATGGAAAACAACCAAATTCATGTGGACAATCATCATGAAGGCCATGAGCCATTGAGAGTAGGAGGGAGGTTTTGAGGTGCCTCTATCTAAAAGAAAAATATTGACAAACAAAGAATTCCCCTCAACCAAACAAAACCCCTACAAAATATCATGCTTCTGCCCAAGGTAAAAGAATATATTGGGAAAACTGCGGGTAAAACATAAGTTCTTAAGTAAAATGTAGCCATTTCCTACACAATTCAAAGCAAAAGCCCCAATAGGTTGATACTAGTCTTGGATGTTAATTCAAATTACCTTTGGGTGTTTGATGTGTAAGGAAGGTAAGGTAAGTGGAACAACTTCCTACACTAATATGAGAGGAGAAAAATGCAAAACTTTATAGATCTTAATAAATACAAAAAAAACTTTAACAGAAATAAACACAAATATCATGCATACCACAACACAATGATTTACATGGGGAAAACCCTTTTGGGAGAAATACCCCACACTCCAAAAGCTACCCAATATAATATTCAAAAAACAAAAGATTACAATATACCTGTAGAGTAAGCTTCTCACAGGAGTATAACCACCAGAGATCAAGAGACATCATGACCGATATTAGACTCTTAGAATACACTCACATCTACATACACCCTAGCAACTAAAAACAAAATTTTTGGAACCTTCTATAATTAGGGTTTTATAAGGTCATTTTTCATTTGACCTATTAACAAAACAACCTTGATGAGTTAGTGGAAGAATCCTTAATGTGTTAGTGAGAAAAAACCTTGACATGTCACCAAGAAAAAACCTTGGCGTGTCAACAAATTTTTTTTCAAGGAAATGCCTTGAACACCATATCTTGCTACGAGTGTATAGTAATCACATGATCAATCACCACATACCAACTTACATCCTATCAACAATAAACCGTATATAATTACAAGGTTGAGACACATTTTTCCAACAAATCTCCCCCTTGTGAAACACCTTGCATGGGAAACATGGGGTTGTAACTATCATCTCTTTAATTGCTAGGAGCCAAAAGGCCCATAGTGTTTGAACACCATTTGAACTTTTGTGTGCTCATAGGCTTAGTTAAAGAATTATCAATATTCATCAAAGTCTCTACTTTAACCAGCTTCACCCTACCATCTTCAACCATATCTCTATCAAAATGATATTGTACATGAATGCACTTGGTCCTGGCATGAAATGTCAAGTTCTTGTCTAGACATATCTCACTTTGACTATTATAATAAATTTTCACTACACCTTTTTTTATTCTAATATCTGAACATAGTCTCTTAAGCCAAATGGATTTTTTACAAGCATGAGTATCTCCCATATACTCTGCTTCAATAGTAGACAAATCAACCACAACTTGTCACTTACTCATCCAACTAATTGCACCACCAAAAAAAGTAAAAATATAAGTACTAATGGATTTTCTTTTATCAACATCACCAACCCAATTTGAATCCACATAACCATGAATATTAAGGGAAATATTGTCTTCATTCATATTACAATGATAACATAAGGAATACTCTAAGGTACCCTGCAAATATCTCAACTCTTTTAACTATATCTGAATGAACTCTACTAGGATTAGACATATATCTGGAGAGAACTCACACTGCTTGAGCAATGTCTTCCTAGAGTATAGAGTATTTGCATGATCAGTCACCACATACCAACATACATCCTATCAACAATAAACCATATATAATTGCAAGGTTGGGACACATTTTCCCAACATGTTGCAGGAGCATCTAATGGTGTAGGGGCAATCTTGTATCACCTAAAAAAAGATTGTTTCCTTATTTTCTTTAGTTTTTTTGAGTCTCATGATGACACTTAAGGGGTGTAGGATAGTCCAAAGTTAGAAAAGTTAAAAAATGATCACTTACTATTTTTAGTAAGTCAACCTAAATAGGCTCATATGGACCTAGAAATTTACCCCAAGGAGCAGAACTAAAAAATATTTCTGCAACGAAAGAATCTTCTCAATACCCTATACAATTTAGGAGATATTAAAGTTTCTATTCCAAGAATATCTCCAATGCAGCTTCAAATTCAAATTTGAAAACCTTAAAATCCCTAAAACAACTCAAAAAGTGACAAAATGATCTTCGATGTTTTGGCGTTGTAGATCTCTGCATGATCTTCCCAATAATATATTATAATAGAAAATCAGACTCTTGGATTAAAATTTATGGCCCCACAAAGCTTCCCCACTAAAAAGTGCCAATAAAATATCTTCTTAGAAAAAAAATCAAAGGGAGGGACATTTGGCACCAAAAAAATGGGTTCAAGTTACACTTTCTAGAACATTATAGGGCGGTTATTGGGTAAAATAAAAAGGTTAAGTGGAGGTTGTAGAAGGTGGCTCCATTAGTGAAGATTGTGGCTCTAAATAATAGATTTTATTTTTAGAGTTCATTTGGATGTAATAAATCAATCCCATGAGGCTATAGCACTATAATTTCATAATTTGTAATCACATTTTCTAAAAACAATTGAAAGTGAGTTATTTTTTATCTCACATCTTTTTTGTTGGTATCTATTGTTGTGTTTTTAGTGGGTTTCTGGAGGTGTAGCCCTCATCATTAACTTATTTAAAATAACTAAAATATGTTTTATATTGAGATGTGTCCATTATATTCAAATAAATTATTATTCTTACCCCCATATACATAATTTGATATAAGAAACTAATTTTATTTTAGAATATTTTTTAAAAAATTACTTAAAATTTTAAATTTAATCTTTTAAATATTTATATGGGTGAGTGTAGGATCATGGGAGTCCAAAAAGTGGTGATATGACAAAAAAATGGTTGACAAATTTTTTTTAATCCAAATTTGATGAAATGAAAGGGATTTATTGAGAAAAGTATCATATTTCCAAAAGAATAAGATATACCCTATTTGGAATTAAATAGATAATTATTATTGGTTTTCTACTTACATTCTAACTAAAGTCCTAATTGATAGGCTGATTGAAAAATATTTATATTTCTTAAACAATTTCACGTTTTTTGAATTTGAAAAAATGTGGCTCATTCTATGTTTCCCATACTACATGATAGAGAAAGAAAAAATGAATTTCATAAATTTTTGACCAAGATATGGTGGTCAGACAAACAAGTTTTATTTTTTTTCAAAAATTTTAATAAAAAATTCATAACTAATTATTTACTTGAAAAAAAAAATACAAAAAATATGCAGCATATCTAGGCAAGTATCCTCTACTTATATTGAAATTTTAAAAAAATATATCATTTTTTTATTGAACTTAGGTTGGTTAGACATACACTTGGTTTTTATTTTTTCTTGAAAAATTTAGTACTACTGCATTGAAATTTTAAATTTTCACCAAATAAATTTCTTTTTTTCCAAAAAAGGAATAGTATCTTAGAATCTACATTCAATTTTATACAAATTTTGTTCTTACATATTTTTAAAATTATGCTAATAACTTTGGAACCTCAGAAAATCAGGGATAAGGTGATCAAGTGCTATCACACCCACTTTCAAAGCAATTCCATTTAAGGATAACCCTAGAGATTGCAATGCAAAAGAAAAAGAGATCTTACAATAGGGTTGTCTTGGGAGTTGAATATGATCTAATAAGGGGTTCACCACCAAGTTTAAACTTGGAAAAGACAATGAAATGCAAAATGATATACAAAACCCTTTAATTTAATGCAAAGTAACACTAAATGACCTAGAAATGCAAGAGAAAAAAAGAAAGTTGTAAGTTGAAATGTGTGCACCTGGAAACTTGAAGGGACTTGAATGGAGATTGGAAATTATGATAATCCAAAAAAAATTATCCTATTGGGACTCATTTGCCATTTTGGGTGAATGAGTCCTAGTTTTGGATTTTTGCACAGGAATAGGTTTTAGACAAATGGCTATCCAAATATGCAAAGATCTCAAAAAAACACCTACAGTGGGACTCATTCGCCTCTTGTGGTGAATGAATCTAGTTTTTATTTTCTAGAACTTCAAAGTCTGAATCTACTCTTAGATAGTCTGCTCAATCTACTTCTCCAAGTTTGTGGATCCATAACTCTAATTTCATGGTTGTGGATGTCCTTTTAGTGTAGATTGCATGACCTTGCAAATGAGGAGAAAACTTCAACAAGCTTGCAACCTAATCTTTAATGATCTTTCAACCTCCAATATCTTCAATCACATAAAGAGAGAGAAAAAGTGTTGATTGTTAGGGAATAGGGGTTTTCCTTGGTCAAACGCCTTTTAGGTAATTAAACCAAATGATGAAACAATGAAACAAGGACATGAAGCATGAAACATAGTATATGAAACATGATCAATGATACCTTGAATGATGTCTTGTAAATGATGCTTTGTAAATTTACAACTCAACATGAAATGGCCATGAAGGATGTAGATCTTGATCTTGACAATAGGAGTAGAACAATTCTTGATTTTGCATCTTCAATGCTACATCACAACACTAGCTTACTAAAATTCTTGATGCTTGATATGCCTGACATGATGATGGATCTTGAATTGTTGCAACAATTGATGGAGAATTTTGTCCTTGAATGCCTTAGAAATGATCTTGAACATTATCTTGATGATGTAGTGAAGACTTGGAATGCTTAACTCTTGAATGCTTGGTGAAATAATTATTTTAAGGCTTCTTTATATAGTAAATGCACTCAAATGTCCATTAATCTGATCCCCAAGGCTGACATAGAAGAAATTTGAACTTAAA
>VDFB02000003.1:290636137-290668903 GCA_007258455.2 Sequoia sempervirens | reverse complement strand
TAGCCTTCCATTGTAAAAAATTGTTATTGAGGTCTAAACAAGTAAGAACTATGCTTTAACAAGAACATTGACTATATTATTACTTTCCAAACATTGTGACTGCACAAGAACCATAAGTCAATTAGGCCTGATGAAAACCAACATTTAATTTTGCTTGCCTTCTTTATTGATGCACAAAATTATTTTGATTTAAAAGTCAAGAAATGTCTACTAGCTTTATTGAGAGCTAAAAAGATAGTCTAAGGCTGGAAAAATTTTTGACCAAAGTTCACACAAATAGGGGGTAAACACCCATCATGCATGTGAGTTGTTATACTTCATGAATAGTGCCATAAACCTTTCATCCAATGGATTCCATAAATTACACACCCTTGGTTTGAATACTGACCCATAAGTGAAAACCTACGAAACAAAAAATATACACAGTTACAAACTAGTGCAAAGCCACATCCACAAAACACGAACCTTGAAGAGATACCCATAGAATATTGGTAGCAAGAAACCCATACAAAAATATACTCTTTTATGAATAGAAACTCATCAAAAATTGAAACAATACAAACTTCTCAAAAGGACATTCTCAAATATGAAACAATATAGCTAGAGAAGAAGAACAATAATCAACAATGCCCAATGGAATCTAACACAAAGTGTATAAGATTAAGTATTTTATTTTGTTGCAACCATAACCACAAAACAAAAGCCATAAATCAAACAGTATTGGTTTTGACACCGACCCAAGCACAAAAACCAATAGAACACAAAAAATCACAATTAGAAACCCATGGAAAACAAAAGCCATGAAGTGCAAACCTTAAACCAAACAATAGTCTTTATCACAAAAAATACAGTCTTTCCTCAATAGAAAGTTATCAAAATTTGAATTAACCAATGGAACCTTATTGTAGATAAAACAATATAGCCTTCAAAAACCCATGGAATGCAAGTGTAACAATATGGAAAATTCCTTTCCCAATATACACCTCTTTCCGCTTGGTTCAAGCAAACCTCTTTCCACCTACTATATTGATGTTGCCTTGTTTAGAAATGCAGTCCTGCAACTATAGCCACAACACTAAAATCATAAAGAGAAACCCACAAAAAAATCACAATATCGAATCCATGCAAAACCATACACACATTGCAAACCATAAATGAGCTGCTATTTTTATTTCTAGAATCTATATAATAATTTTTGAAGAAGAGCTAATCAACATTTGAAACAATCAACAATACCTTATCAAAAATTAGATAGCATGGCTTGGCACAGACCGTGAACCATAAATCAAATACTATTGCTAATAGTTTTCCCAACATGCACCTCTTCCCACTTGCTTCAAACACACCTCTTCTTGCTAGCTTTCTTGCATAAAAAAAGAGAAAATTATTATTATAGGCGACACTTTCCTTTCACTTTGCAAAGATCGCCCCATGCAAAAAACACAACATAAACTCCACCCACCTTTACAGAAGCTACACAAAGCTTGATCAAGCTAGCACCCTCACAAAAGCTTACCTTCCTCGCTAATGTGTCTGATAGCATGTATAGCAACAGAACGACACCAAACAATGCGTTATTAAAAATTCCCCAAATATTTGTTTGTCTCTCAAAGTGTTAAATGACAGTTGTGATTACAACCATTGACAATACACACAAGGCATGAAATAATTAATGTCTATTGGAGCCTATGTTCAATTGCAGTGGCCTTCTCTATCCATGCTATGTGGAATGTGCCATCCTATTCCCAAGGTATCCAACAACTGCCTCTGTCATCTTTTACATGGCCACTAGTATATATAGAGATATATAGAGATATATTTCTAGCCCACAAGTATGTATATGTATATATGTATGTATACATACAAACATATATATATATATATATATATATATATGTATATATGTATATACTTGTTTTAAGTATCCATGAAACAATTGATGTCATTAGGAGAAAGGGGTCAAGAGTGAGGAATGTTTCTTGAAGCCTCTATGCATCAAGCTCATTCCTATTGTCATGCTACCTTTTGTCTATATCCACAAAATCCTACTGTTTCTCATTGATTTTCAATGAACATATATATATATATATATATATTAACAAATAAAAGAACATATTTCCATTCATAAAAAACTACTTTCTCAATAGTACCTTCTTGAAAATGAAACAATATAGCTTAACCAAGACAACCATAATCACCAATGCCCAATGGGGCGTTTGAGTTGTAGCTATATTGAATTTGTATACAAGGTAAGGCTATATGTTATTCTTTCCATCCCTTCTTTTGCAACTACATCCAAAATTGTTTGACACAATTGCCACATCTATATATATTTTTAGCCACAAAAATGAATCCATAAACAAAAACCTAGAAGGTTTCACTTAAACAAACCGAATTTAAAATATACTCATTTCCCAATAGAACCTTATCAAAAAAATTGATAAAATATAGCCTTCTCAACAAAACCTTCTTGACAATTAACAGTGACAAACCAATATGAAAAATATACTTCTTTCTAAGCATAACCTTAAAAAAAATATGAACAATATAGTGTTTTCAACACCTTATCAAAAATGAAACAATATGGCCTAAGGTAGAGATCAATAATCGATAATACCTAGTGCAATGAAGCATAAAGTGTACGCCATTAACTATTGTATTTTGTTCTAACCATAACCAAAAAATAGAAGCCATAAATCAAGTAGCATTGGTTTCAACAACACAATTGGACAAATGCACAAAACTCTAGCCACAAAACCCAACCAAAACAATAGCCACATAACGAAACCATAAACAAAAAACTATTTCTTTCAACAAACATTATAGTATTTTCTTAACAAAACCTTGTCAAAAATTGAAACAATATAGCCTTTTGAATAGAACCTTGTCAAAGATGGCACAATATAGCTAGAGCTAGACAATAGATATCATCAAAAACTACATAACAGTTGGTATCTTGCATTCCGCTTTTGTAGACTTTTCATCTAATATTTGTTGAAGCACTAAAACACTTTGCGTTATTTATCATAGGGCATTATTGTTTGTTCTTCTGTTGGCTTGAATAGATTGTTTCATTTATTATTTCAATTATTCTTATTGAAAGAATAAAGACATTAAGGTTCAATGAAGATGATCTTCCCATTTTTTCTATATATATATACATAAATACATCTTAACTTAAGAAATATATATATATATATAGATCCACACACATATATCTATGCACATCTGTAGCAAAAAGTTGTATTCACTAGGAAATTTCAATTGCATGCATGTATATTTATCTATATATATACATATGTAGATGTACACATGCATACAACCATGTCCACAAGTAGATGTATGGACAACTATAGATATTGATACATCTCTTAAAAGGGAAACACGACTATATAAATAAACAACATTCAATTATGAAACCATATTTCTTTTATCAAACAATATAGGCTTCTAAAAACAATGGCTTGAGGAAAATTCAAATAATACAACCTTTACAACAAGACTTTGTTGAAAATGAGACAATATACAACAAACTAGACAACAACAATCAACAAAGGGTGAATACCATTAACAATGTAATTCCTTACCGGACATAGCTACAAATGTGAAGGAAGAAATAAACTCTCACATAGAAAAACAAAATTGTAGTGGTAAGGCCATTTGAAATTATATTGTTTCCCTCAATAGAATTTGATAGAAAATTGAAAGAATATGGGCTTCTCAACAACATCTTTTAAAAAAAATATATAGCATAGCCTATGGTAGAGAACAATAATCAACAATACCTATTGTAATGAAACATAAACTGTATAACATTAAGTATTTTACACCATTGCAACCATAGCTAGAAACCAGATGGCATAGATCAAACAATATTTTCTTCAACAACAAGCCAGATGGAAAAATCCATCAAATAGAAAGATTCATAGTAGCATACCCTTGCAAAATGATAGCCATAAAACGTGGACCAAAGATTAAACAATTTTATTTTTTAACAAACAATATAGTCTTCTCTCAACAATAGCTTATGAAAATTTGAAACAATCAAGATTGCATTAACTAAGATCAAGCAATATAGCATGCAAAAACCTACGAACCACAAGTGAAATAATATTTGAAATGGTTCTCCTAGTATGCACGTATTTCAGCTCGCTTCACATACATAGATATTTATACATATGGTGCATGCATTCCACATCACTCTCATTATTGGTGCCATTGGCAACACTTTTTGTATTGGTTTTGGGGTGATTGGCCCATGCAAAAAATAGAAAATATACTGTAGTCACCTTCAAAGGAACTTGACAACATGTGGTTGGACTTGCACCTTCACAGAAGCTTATCCTCTTGGCATCAATATTTACTATTTTATGGTTTTTGTGTAGTGGAAATGGTTGTGCCAGAACCCGCTACTCAAAAACCTAAGCAGAGATAGCAAACCTCTATGTAATTTTCAATAAGGAATTTTTGGGTGTTCTTATGTGACTTTACCTCCTTTCATAGCTATGAGCGAAGATTGCGAGCTTATTTGAAGGTTGAAGTCTGACTGGCCTTTCCAACAAATATATCACAAAAGGAGTTGTTGCAATGATATGATGTATGTTATGTCTGATGAGAAAGATTGCTTCCACCATTGATAAAAGTGATGGACAATCTATGTTCTTTCTCAGGGGTTTGGTGAGAGCCCATGGGGCTTCATGACCCACTATGGCAAGGTGGAGAGAAGGCCTTTTTTTTTCTTATTTTTCATTGCATATTCGCGATATATTGTTTAGTTGTGTTGTGGGTACTTATGGAAATGGTTCTATGCATGTATAAATTTACATATGCATATATGTAAATAAAAAAACAATGCACCACCTTTTCTACAGCACCAAAGAGCTTAAAGAATGAGAAGACTTATGAAAATTTTGACCAGAGTTCACCAAAACTAGACAACGGCTTTCCACCTTTCCACTGGTGCTAGAAAACTCTAAAACCAATGCATATATATGTGTGTGTGTGTGTGTGTGTGTGTGTGTGTGTGTGTGTGTGTGTGTGTGTGTGTATGTATATATGCATGAGCACTCAACAAATTGTGTCCCCGATATGGTAGAGTGGACAATACATCTTGTTTTGTTTTGTTTGGGTGTTTGCAAGCACATTTTTGTCTTCATTGTAATATATGTATATGTGTATGTAGACATGCATGTGCAATGGAAAAAGTGAAGTTTTAATGGATGGAGACTTGAACGAATGAAGGCATGATGCACAACCATAGGAGAACCAATGTTATACTCTTTTTAAAAGTATACATTGTACCTTTCATTTGTTGCACTCTCCATTGAAAAAAATTCATATGCATATCTACATTTGAAAATACATTTACATATGTGTATGCTTTGGTTGTTATTGATAGATCACTATTGGGGGAAGTATCTGTGAATGTGCATGTTTCTAATTTTTTTATTTTTTACTTTTCCACCATGTTTTATATTTACAACTAGAAAATTGCTAGATATGCATCATATGCATACTGTTGATTGTGATGGCTTAGTAATAACTATTAGTATGAAAGGGTATATATTAGGCATAGTCAATAGTGTTGGTTTCACCCTTGATTATACTAGTGGGTAATATATTTTCTTGCTCGAGGGTTTGGTAATAGCTGATGCGGCTACATGACCCACTATGGTATGTTGGATAGCAAGTATATCTTTGGTCTATTTCATTTTCTATTGTCTGTCTATTGATTGGTTGCATTCTTTCTTTCTTAGCTGGCATACACATCCTTTTATATTTCCAAGTAGCAAAATCCATGAATAGTTGACTTGGTGTTTGCAAACACATTCTTTTCTTCATTGTGATATATGTATATGAACATGTATATGTATATATGCATGTGCAATAAAAAAAAGTGAAGTTATTTTAGGTGGAGAGTGTAATGAAGGAAGAGATGATGCACAACCATAGGCAGCAATAGTGGTGCACTCTTCTTTAAACATTGCATCATACCTTCCATTCATTACACTCTCCATTGAAAAGAGATTGCATATGCATATATACATTTGCAAAGTCATTTCCATATATGTTTACTTTCGTTATTGTCAATAAGTGACTATAGGGAAAAGTATTTATCTATATGCAAGTTTTTTATTTTCTAATTTTTCCCTCCTTTGTGCCATGGTTTAATATTTGCAAGTAGGAAATCCATATATATGTGTTCAATGCATAATGTCAATTGTGATGACTTGGCTATTATCGATTCTATGCTCAAAAAATAGTCGTTGGAATGAAAAGTGCTATATTGGGAGTAATAGGAAACATTCATTTCATGATTGATCATAGGGAAGAAATTTGTGGACACATTTGATCTTATACCATTGATGAGACTTCTTTTTCAAAAGATTATTTAAGTTTTAAACTATGGATCATCATAGTTGACAAATTTCTAGTATATGCGACATGGTTTAACACTAAAAATTCTTTGCTAAAAAGAAGTCTTGTTAATATATAGTGTTATCATTAATTATTGTCTAGAGGAAAATTTAGTATTGCAATTGGTGCATTTTCTTTTGAATTAGCTACTTTTCCAATGTGATTATTTTGACAAGGATTTGTGACCCAGTATGCTGGGGTGGAGAGTAGGCGTTCCTTTCTTTTGTTTCATTTTGTATTAGCTATTTGTTCATTGGTTGCCTTCTTGTTTTTTTTAGTTGGAGTTTGAAAGCAGTTTTAAATATAATGCATGTGGATACATACATTTATCTATAGATATACATATATTATGGCTTCCATATTATGTTAATGGTTGGAAGATAGTAAAATAGTTCATGTTATGTAGTTTATATTGGTTTCCATAGGGTATTGTTGAGTGTTGCTATCTACCTTTGGCTACTTTGTTGCATATTTAATTAGCTTGATTGCTTTAGTTATACCATTGGAATTTAAATTGGTATTTGCAACCATTTTATTGTTTGCTTAATATTGTTATTGTAGGCTTCACAACCTTCTTCAAGTTCAAATGCTACATCGAGTGTGGATCGTAAGAAGGTTACAAAATGCCGAAGAAACCAAATTTATTATGCACATCACAAAGAGAAGATTTGTGTAGGTTGGCAAGCCAAGTACTTGAAACAAAGATGTGCTCTAGACCCACCCAACTTGTCACCAATTTCCTAGCTAGGGGTGCAACCATTGCAAGTAACCACACTGGCAAGACTTGCTCACTATTGTACCCCCTCAAATCCCACCCCCCCACAACTGAAATGCCGTTGTTGCAATGAACCTACCCCCACAATACCTAGATATATACCATCGCAAACCCTTGTTGGTCATGCCTTTCCATCTGCATCATCAGCAACCCACCACTCAAGTAACATGTTTGGTGAAAACTTTCCACATTGCTATGCAATCCTTTTGTTGACACATTGATGCCTTGTTTGAATTATAAATTTTTTTTATTTGCAATGAGAGCTATGTCGGCATGAGAGTCTGAGCATCCAATGCTAGCATTGTGTGTTTGCATTGTGCTTCTGAAAAAGGTGTCCATAGATTTATTCTAGTCAAAAAAATGGATCCAGGGCCACAACCAGCCATCCTTGCAAAGCTTACTCAAGTTGAAGAAATGCTTATAGCCAGAGTTGCTTCAGTTTTGCAAGTAACCCATCCTAGAGGGGGCCAATACAAATATAGTAGCCATACTATAAGCTTCCCACAAGACATCATGACCATTGCAACTTTGTTGCTGCATTGTCTACATGATCTTCAAGTCGTGATTGTGTGAAGGATTGGCATTCATGGGATTAACTATGATTGCTATGTTGAAAAACATAATGTGATGGCTGCATTAAAATATAAAATTGAGAATGACCCATATTATAGTGATTTTGCAATAGATTGTGATGCTTTAAATTTGTTGCATTGTACAAGTACCGATATCTCTGATCTTCTGCACATAATGGAAGAACCAATGCACAACACAATTCAACTAATGACAATTGCAGAAGACACTATTGATGAGGGAGCTAACCTTCAGGGCTTGTCATCATTTATTCCATTGATGCCCAATCCTCCTTGAGAATTGCAGGCAATTAGAGATGCCTTACAAATTAAAGAAATTGGTAAAAATACCTTGCCTTGGCCTAGAATAAATCCTAGCCCTATGAATGAATATAATACATAAGGATTATTAAGCATGGTTTTTCCAATCTTGTTCCCCACTGGCATGGCAATGCCCCTACAATCGAGAAGCATACAAATTCACTTACATGAATATGCCTTGCACTTGATGAGATACTATGATAATAGATTTGGGAAGCATGTCAAATTTAGATATTACCTTTATAATTTGATAATGAGACATCAAAGCCGACAATCAACATCAACTTTTATGAAAACAAACTTGGAAGAAAGAATCCCACAGTCTATTATTGCTTTGCGACAATTGCTTCAGGAGGAACTAGATACCCAAATAGCAAAATAGCTTGTTCGCTTTGGTGCATCCTTGTGAGGAACACACTCATATTGGGCCGAGTGCCGAAAAGAGCTTGTAGTAATGATCCACCAACTCGGTACATCGACCATTTTCTTCACTTTGAGCTCTTCAGATACAAAATGGCCAAATCTGCATAGGGTGATTGAAGCTCATGCCCAATTGGATTTTCCATACACCCAGAGATGCTTCACAAAGAAAATTATACAAAACCCACACATAAAATCCTTTTACATGCACTTGTGATCCACTATTTTCTATGAAGAGGTTATTGAGAGACCTTTCCACACAGAGGAATATTGGTATAGGTATGAGTGGTAGCATTGTGGGTCAACACATGTACACAATTTCTTGTGGCTCCCAGATGCCTTGAACATGGACATGCTTGATTGGTCAAACCCACATGAGCTTCAACATGAAAAAAAAATTCTTTGACTGCTATGTCTCAGCATGGAACCCTCATTCCCTAGAGAAAATAATATCAAGGATGCACCACTTAGCTTTGGAGGAATCATGCTTGCTTGATACTACAAAAATTTCTTCCATGGACCCAATGGTGGACTATGAAAATTTGTTCAACATGGTGCAAAGGCATACCAAGTGCACTCAATACACTAGCCTTAGGAAAAAAGGACACCAATTACAATGTCACTACAAAGCTCCATGGTCTATCCAACCATCTTCAACATTGGCAATTGGCAGTGAATTCAAAAATCATATAAACTAGCAAGAAATGATGAATGTGTTAATATCCACAACCCTGAGATGCTTGCAATTTGGTGAGAAAATGTTGATTTCCAGCCAGTATTGTCTAGACAAATTGCGCTAAGCTACATTTCCAAATATGCATCGAATTCTAAGAAAAAATTTGAAAGCTACATTGATATCTTGCAAATACAAATTCATTTGGGGATAAAGCGTTCCTTGCCTACAAAAAATTTATGATGAATTTGGTTGCTAATCATGACATTGGTGCACAAGAAACATGCCATATGCTTCAAAAGTTTCCCCTTATCATGTCAACATTTCATGTCTTTGAACATTAGCAAGTAGAAATTTCATCATTTGAAAATAGTTGATAGTGGTGACGAGCTTGCCAGTGGTTATATTCATTCCTACATGCAACGAATAGTTGAAATGGAGATGATGTCCCTTATTCATTCTATACAACTTTATACATATCGGAAAAATTGCACAGGTGTAGCTTGGCGTGCTCGGCCACAACCTGATATCATCATTGTGTAGCCCCTTTTCAATACCATCCTGCTAGAACAAAGTGATGCCTTTGAAACATTTTGTTGGTCAGAATTGCTACTATACAAACCTTTTCAAAATATTGAGCTTGAGATACGCCCCACGAGATCTAAAGCATAACACAAAATTGGAGGCTATTTTATGTTGGTAGCTATGATGCTTGGCATGTCAATAGACTTAATGTCCCCCTTGTTGATGGGGAGGGTAGCGATAGTGATACCGATACCTTGTTGTCTTTGCCTCACACAAATGAATATGAGTTGGAGTTTCTCTCCCGACTTGGTGCCACAAATAATATTTTTTTTTAACAGCTCCAACTCTTGGGTAGATGAGACTTTGACTTGAATCAAAGGTGGGACAACCACCATGTTCTATAGAATCTTCATAGCATTGTTGAACAGTTTGTTTCAACAAGTAAATTGCATACAATTGTAGGTACTCTTCCCTCATTTGCAACACCCGCACGTTGCCATCAACTATCTCCTAGGAAAAAGATTGCTTTGAATATTATTGAATAACACCATCTTGGACCCTTCTCATCACCACCACTACGTATGATCATTGAAGGAAATTTTGGCATAGGTAAATCATTCCTCATTGACAAGATACAAAGAGCACTAAATACATCGTTGAATAAGAAAATGAATCCTTTTCTTGCTTCAATGGTGCCAACGGGTGTTGTTGCCTACAATATTCATGCCTCCATAGTGCATACTACTCTCTAGATACCAATAAGAGATATGAATCCATTGAAATGAAAACCATTGACCATATTCTAGGAGGAATTCAAACATATTCAGTACATCTTAAGTGATGAAATGAGCTTCTTGGGACAAAAGTTGTTTCTTCAAATAGATAGTCGATTATGGCAAGCATTCTTTGGTAGACATATGTAGCCATTTGGTGATGTGTCTATTATACTTATGGGTGAATTGGTACAACTACCCCCTATAATGGATAGGCCTATCTATGGTTCTCGGTCGATAGTGTTGGCACTTTGGCACACTTTTAATATTGTTGTCACGCTTGACATTGTCTTCTGCTAGCATGAGCAATCCAATTCACAACAACAGTTTCACATGCTCCTTATGAATATTAGAAATTTCTAGGCATGTCCCTATTTTATTGCAAAATTCTTATGAATTGAACGAAAACCATGCTTACGTCTAGGCAAAACCAAGAGTTTGATGAGGCTATCCACTTATTCCTAACAAATAGGCTAGTTTCTTTGCACAATAGGAAACTACTACAACAATTAAATGTTCCAATTGCAATTAGTGTTGTTGAATGTTCCCAACAAAACACACTTGATTATGGTGATGATGAATAGCTTCAAGAAGAGCTCTTTCTTGGTATTGGTCAACAAGTAACGTTGACAACAAATCTTTGGGTCGCAGCTCGCTTGGTCAATGGATCATTGGGTTCAGTGAAGGCTATTGTATATGCTACGGGTGCTAGACCACTTCAACTTCTTGAATATGTTGTTGTTGACTTCCAAACCTACATTGGGCCAGCATGGGATTAGGACAATCCATGATTTATCATGGTTATCCCAATCACATGGGGCAGCCAAAGGCAACTCCCGTTGACAATGGCTTGGGTGATAACAGTCCATAAATCTCAAGGGTTGACATTAGAGAAAACTACAATAGATATTGGAACTAAAGAAAGGAAAGGGCTAACATTCATAGCTCGCTCTCATATTAAATCGATAGTAGGAATATGCATAGATCCACCTTTCAATTTTGACAGGTACTCTAGGCTACATTCCAACAAATATAACAGGCTTCAAATCAAAGAAGAGGCTTTCCTCCAACAATTGTTTGCATTCCCATCATGATAAAATCTTTTTGTTCTTTATGGTAACTATACCACTTCTCCTGTTCATTTTTGTTTCAATGCTTTCACAATACCCTTGAATCCTACTATTCCTTTTCCCTTGTTTGTTCCATAGTCTAGTTCTAATTACTTTTCCCAACACTCCAAAGGTTTTACCTCTACAGTCATTGCTAAGAGAAGTTGCTATTCAATTCTTGCTTTGTGTTTCCCCTTGTTCCCAACAAGAAACATCAATTCATTCCTCTTCCCCACTTGCCCAGACTATTATATATATTTTATTTTTCTCTCAATATATTCCTCCCCTTTACCCAATTATGTTGCTTTGAGGAATATCATATTTCAATCATTTCTTTGTAACCATTTCATATTCTAACAAATTTAGATTGCAAAAATTTCCAGTTGTTACTGCAGATCTTCACAATTTTAAATAGCTTCGTGCTTACAAGATTTCTATGGTGTTCACGTTGCAACTATATTCCATTTGTATGCAAGGTAAGGCTATATGTCATTGTTTCCATCTCTTCTTTTTCAACTACATCCAAACTTCTTTTTCACAAATACCACAACTGTATATATTTTTTAAAATAGATAATAGTGATTTTGACTGAATAAAACTGCCAGGTGCCATAAGACAATTATATGCAATTTCCCACATATTGTCCCATCCTCTTTACAAAATGTATGCGTGCATCCTATTTATATCATCTATGGGTATGTGCAAGATCATGATGGGCCAAAAAGTGGCGATATGATGGGTATGTGGCTAGCAATTTTTTTTTACCCAAAATTGATGAAATGAAAAGGGCTTTTAAAAGAGATTCTTAGCTTTCCACCAATATAAATCATGCTTTAATTTCAATTTAATAAATAACTATTAATCATTTTTCATTTGAATTACAACTAAAGTCTTGATTGATAGGTTGATTGAAAAACATCTATAGCTTCTAACGATATCACATTTTTAACCAAACATGTGTTACATTCTATGCTTCACATACTATAGGATTAAAAAATGAATTTTTCATGAAGTTTTGACCATTAAGTTAAGGTGGTCGCACATATGATTTTTATATTTTAAAAAAATTTGTAATAAAAATTCATAATTAATTATTTACTTGGAAAAAAATTACAAAAATAATGCATCAAATTGGGACATGAGTCCCCACTTATATATAAAATCTTATAAAAAATATTATCATTTTATTGTGGTTAGGGTGGTTAAATGGTACACCTAATTCTATTTTTCTCCTAAAAATTTAAGTAAGTACTAACAGATTGAAATTTTAAATTTTCAAATTCAAATTGATTTTTAAGAAAAAAAAAACCTAGTAGTTTATAAACTAAATTCAATTTGCTAAAGATTCTATTGTTACATATTTTTGAAATAATATAGATAACTTATTTAAATTTTTAATTCAAGTTTCCTAACTCTTATTTTTCTAAATTTTTTGCCACTTAAGGACCTATTTTTCCATGATGATCCTGGACATACCCCTATTCTATTGCACATACATTAGATATTATTTGTTACTAACTATACGACTGCTAATATTTGTTCATTCAGATATTGTCTATTAATGACACATGTTTGTTGTACTAAACTTCAAATTCCCCTTATGTCTAGCCATTTTTCATTGAAAGCATTTTAGATTGCAAATGTGTGTACTAAAATATATACGCACATGTCCTTTGTACAAATCTTCTAAATGTTAAATAGCTTTATGATTGCACATTTGTATGGTGTATGGCTCTCACCCACATTCCATTTCTATACAACATAAGCCTATATATCTTATCATCCATTTCTTATTTCACAACTCCATGTCAATTTATTATTGAAAGCATTTTAGGTTACAAATGTGTGTTGATATATAGATGCGCATGTCTGCTGTACAGGTGTACTAAATGTTAAATAGCTTTATGATTGCACATTTGCATGGTGTATGGCCTTCACCTACATTCCATTTGTATACAACATAAACCTATATATGTTTTCTTTCATTTCTTATTTAAGAACTCCATATCAATTTATTAAAGATGTACAACATTGATCCAACTCAAAAAAATTTCTCAGGTGCCAAATGAATGCCTTCATCATTGATTAAAGTGGTAGTCATTTAATCTTTTTGCTCTAGGGTTTGGTGAGAGCCCATGACACTCGATAACACAATGTGGTAGGGTGCAAAGTAGGCCTCCTTTTCTGTCTCAATACTCCAATCCATTCCTTGCAAAAGGTATTCCTATATTTTATTTACTTACATTGTTATACTACAACTGCATTGCATATTGTTTGTTGTGAACTCTATGAGTCCTTATATTTTCTGATTGATTTATCATCCACCAATCGTATGTGTTCAATACACTAAAGTTCACATTATTCTTACATGTTTGCAACCATACTCAACCCCTTGTATAAACATGTTTACAACCATACTCAACCCAAAAAATACTCATTCATGGATGTTTTTACACCTTCAAATCTTGTATTAAGTTGGAAGCGGCTTGAACATTGCTTTCACCATTGATCCCAATGGTGGACAATTTGTTTCATGCTCAAGGGTTTGGTGAGAGCACATGATGCTCCATGATCCAATATGGTAGGGAAAACATCAGTCCTTATTTTCTTATGTTGACACCACATTCCGCAAAATGCATTAGGTATGCCTAAATTTTATTTACTTCATTCATACCATTACAAGTCCATAGAAAATTGCATGTTATAAAATATAGATGTTTGATATCTCTTGGTTTACATATTGTCTATGAATTAGAGATGGCCACTACACTAAAATTCACACTTTGTTGTTATTCTTCTAGAGCATACTCTAGCCATAATGCAGATCTCAATAATTTTGTTTAAAGATATCAACAGCCAAAACATTACTTGTACCGTCGATCACACTGATGGAATAGTTTATTTTCCTACTCGATGGTTTGGTGAGAGTGTGTAATGCTCCATGACCCAATATAGTAGGGTGGAGATAAAACCTTGTTTTCTTGTCTTCCTACTACAATCTTCCATGTGAACAAGTATGGTTAAATTTTACTTATTTCATCCCTTGCATTACATATTTTGTATTATACATTGTATTATACACGCGTATTCCATATTTTGTATTATACATTGTAAAAGTCTTTAAATCTACTAGTTTACATATTCTCTATCAAATATAGATATTTACCACACTAAATTTCACTTTTTTTTATTATTTTTTGATAAGAGACTCTAGCTATAATGTTGAATTTGATGAACTAATGGAAAAATTAGTTACCATGTTTAAATAGACAATTAGATCCTAATATACTCTATGTTGATTGTAATAAGCAATATTCATTCTGCACTCTATTAGAGTGATACTCTTTATTATTTGTAGCATAGCTACATTTTTTAATTTTTGATAGCGTGATATTCAAGAGGTTATGTTGTTCCATTTTTTTATTTAAGGTCCTATTGATAGAAGAAAATATTATTTTTTAAAAGACATATTGTTTCATTTATGGTTGGGTTATATGGCTATATTTTTGCATGGGCTCTATGGCTATATACAAATGTACACACAAGGAAATTTAATATTTTGTCATTTATGGATTCCATTCTATGGAAATGGTTCCAATATATTCAAATAGTTTGTGTTGTCTTCCAGAACACACTCTAATTTCTCTTGTAATTTATTTGCAATGCATAATAAATTAGTTAATATTATAGAGTAGTGCTTCAGTTGTTGTCGATGGATCACTATTGGGGAAAATATTTGTTAATTTGTGTGTTTCTAATTTCTAAATTTTTAACTTTTGCACCTTGTTTTATATTTACAACTACCAAATTGCTAGATATGCATCCGATCCATACTGCACTAAAATAGCTTGTCTTATTAAATTTATGCTAATATACTATTGCATCCTTCATTTGGTGCTTTAAAACAATCTACATCTTCCCATATTTTGGTTAGTGTTTTACAGTTTATCTTTCTCTCTATAACATATTCCTTATCATCACTCTCTAGCTTGTGCTATGCTATTTCATGTTCAAATTGGTCGTTGCATTCCCTATTCTGCAATGTTTTATACAAAAGGTTATGTATCCGCTATGGTATACATACATATGTGCACATAGCCGAGACACATTCTCCACCATTGTAGTCAATGTAGCACTATGTCACTATCTTCTTTGTGTTTGCTTCAAGACATACTCAATTTTTCCACCCTTAGTGTCCCCATGTCTCTCACCTTTGATCTTCATCCCCGCCTATTGACTCATTGTTGCGTGTTACTACATGGAACTGCTAGTATATTATAGAATTGAAGGAGGAGAGTGGGTTAACCTCTCCTCCAAGTTGTTTTACATTATTCCTTTTAATATACAAATTAAGCCTAACATACCCTTGTTTAGCTTGTGAAGCCTAGTCAAAACTTATTGTCCATACCCACTTGAGTATGATTGTTAATGTGTCTTGTGTTTTTTATTCTTTAGAAAACCATATCCACTTGAAACTAAAGGGGATATTTCTATTAAGAATTGAGCCATGGGAAAAAAGAAATACTATATCTTTGATTGTTTCTAATATTTGAACAAATTGTAAAAACTCAAAAATTATAAAAAATATCAAACTACCAAATAAACAAAAAATTAAACAAATCTATTTTTTTCCATAAAAGTGGTGAAGCCACTAAAAATTATTATTAATAGAAATAGAGAGTTTACAATTTTTTGATACAAATTAGGAAATTCTCAATAACTGAGAAAGAGGGAAAAAAGGGAGGATCATTACAACATTCTTGGATGATAAATACTGCAAATATGCAACCCATTGTAGAGTCAATAATAGTAAGATTATTTCGCATGAGCTAATAAAAATTAAGAAGAAGAGACTGAAAAAAATGTCATAGGCTAGAAGAAAGAGCAAACACAATGCCAAGACCAAACATAGCCCCAAAGAGAAGTATGAGTGTCATTCTAGGGGCAACCTACAAAGCACAAAATTGAAGTAGAAAAATAGAAAACAGCGGATGAAGGATAGTCCAGAAGAAAAAAAAAGGAGCCCCATTCCAAATCCAAAAATAAAAATAAAACCAGCAACCATAATGTTAAAATACCACCAAAAAGACATAGAAAGTAGGTGTTGCTTTTAGTAGAGGAGGCAATGTCCATAGGAGGTGAGAAGTAAGGTTCGACATGAGGCTCAATAAGAGCATGCTAGATGAGAAATCAAACAATATTGTAGAGGGTTTGAATCAGATCACATAGTAAATTTTCATAGTGAAACCTCAATCTATGGAGGCAACAATCAAATTCATGTGGACAATCATCACGAAGGCCATGAGCCATTGAGTAGAGGAGGTTTTTGAGGTGCCTATCTAAAAGAAAATATTGACAACAAAGAATGCCCCCAACCAAGTTAAAACCCTACAAAATATCATAGCTTTCTAGGGTCCGTTGCAAAGAAGATATTGGGAAAATGTGTGGTAAAACATAAGTTCTTGCTAAAAATGTAACCATTTCCACACACCAAAGGAAGTCCATTAGGTTGGATACGAGTCTTGATGCTAATTCAAATTACCTTCGGTGTCTGATGTGTAAGGAAGGTAAGGTAGTGGAACAACTTCCTACACTAATCTGAGAGGAGAAAAATGAAAAACTTTATAGATATTTAACAAATACAAAAACTTTAACAGAAATAAACACAAATATCATGCATACCACAACACAATGATTTACATGGGGAAAACCCTTTTGGGAGAAAAACCCCACACTCCAAAAGCTACCTAATATAATATTCAGAAATCAAAAGATTACAATATACCTGTAGAGTAAGCTTCTCACAAGGGTATAACCACCATAGATCAAGAGACATCACGACCGATATTAGACTTTTAGAATACACTCACATCTACATACACCCTAGCAACTCAAAACAAAAATTTTGGAACCTTCTAGAATTAAGGTTTTACAAGGTCATTTTTCATTTGACATATTAACAAAACAACCTTGACGAGTTAGTGGAAGAATCCTTAATGTGTTAGTGAGAAAAAACCTTGACATGTCACTGAGCAAAAACCTTGACGTGTCAACAAATTCTTTTTCAAGGAGATGCCTTGAACACCATATCTTGCTACGAGTGTATAGTATTCGCATGATCAATCACCACATACCAACTTACATCCTATCAACAATAAACCATATATAATTGCAAGGTTGAACACATTTTCCAACAAATCTCCCCCTTGTCAAACACCTTTCAAGGGAAACATGGGGTTGTAACTATCATCTCTTTAATTGCTAGGAGTCGAAAGGCCCATAGTGTTTGAACACCATTTGAACTTTTGTTTGTTCATAGGCTTAGTTAAAGAATTAGCAATATTAATCAAAGTATCTACTTTAACCAACTTCACCCTACTATCTTCAACCATATCTCTATCAAAATGATATTGTACATGAATGTACTTGGTCCTAGCATGAAATTCCAAGTTCTTGTCTAGACATATCGCACTTTGACTATTGTAATAAATTTTCACTACAGCTTTTTTTATTCTAATATCTGAACATAGTCTCTTAAGCCAAATGGATTTTTTACAAGCATGAGTATCTCCCATATACTCTGCTTCAATAGTAGGCAAAGTAACCACAACCTATCGCTTACCCATCCAACTAATTGCACCACCAAAAAAAGTAAAAACATAAGCACTGATGGATTTTCTTTTATCAACATCACCAGCCCAATTTGAATCCACATAACCAAGAATATTAAGGGAAATATTGTCTTCATTCATATTACTATGATAACATAAGGAATACTCTAAGGTACCCTACAAATATCTCAACTCTTTTAACTATATCCCAATGAACTCTACTAGGATTAGACATATATTTGGAAAGAACTCGCACTGCTTGAGCAATGTCTTGCTATGAGTATAGAGTATTTGCATGATCAATCACCACATACCAACATACATCCTATCAAAAACAAACCGTATATAATTGCAAGGTTGGGACACATTTTCCCAACATGTTGCTGGAGCATCTAATGGTGTAGGGGCAATCTTGAATCACCTAAAAAAATATGTTTTTTCTTATTTTCTTTAGTTTTCTTGAGTCTCATGATGACACTTAAGAGGTGTAGGATAGTCACAAGTTAGAAAAGGAAAAAAATGGTCACTTACTATTTTTAGTAAGTCAACCTAAACAGGCTTGTATGGACCTAGAAATTTACCCCAAGGAGCAGAACTGAAAAATATTTCTGACAACGAAAGAATCTTCTCAATACCCTATACAATTTAGGAGATATTAAAGTTTCTATTCCAAGAATATCTCCAATGCAGCTTCAAATTTAAATTTGAAAACCTCAAAATCCTAAAAAAAACTCGAAAAGTGGACAAAATGATCTTCGATGTTTTGGCGTTGTAGATCTCTGCATGATCTTTCCAATAATATATTATAATAGAAAATCAAACTCTTGGATTAAAATTTATGGCCCCACAAAGCTTCCCCACTAAAAAGTGTCATTAAAATATCTTCTTAGAAAAGAAATCAAAGGGAGGGACATTTGGCATCAAAAAAATAGGTTCAAGTTACACTATCTAGAACATTTTAGGGCGGTTATTGGGTAAAATAAAAAGGTTAAGTGGAGGTTGTAGAAGGTGGATCCATTAGTGAAGATTGTGGCTCTGAATAGTAAGATTTTATTTTCAGAGTTCATTTGGATGTAATAAATCAATCCCATGATGCTATAGCACTGTAATTTCAGAATCTGTAATCACATTTTCTAAAAACAATTGAAAGTGAGTTATTTTTTATCTCACATCTTCTGTGTTGGTATCTATTGTTGTGTTTTTAGTGGGTTTCAGGGGGTGTATCCCTCATCATTAACTTATTTAAAATAACTAAAATATGTTTTATATTGAGATGTGTCCATTATATTCAAATAAATTATTATTCTTACCCCAATATACATAATTTGATATAAGAAACTAATTTTATTTTAGAATATTTTTTAAAAAATTACTTAAATTTTAAATTTAATCTTTTAAATATTTATATGGGTGAGTGTAGGATCATGGGAGTCCAAAAAGTGGTGATATGACAAAAAAATGGTTGACAACTTTTTTTTAATCCAAATTTGATGAAATGAAAGGGATTTATTGAGAAAACTATCATATTTCCAAAAGTATAAGATATACCCTATTTGTAATTAAATAGATAATTATTATTGGCTTTCTACATACATTCTAACTAAAGTCCTAATTGATAGGCTGATTGAAAATTATCTATGTTTGTTAAACAATTTCACGTTTTTTGAATCTAAAAAAATGTGGCTCATTCTATATTTCCCATACTACATGATAGAAAAAGAAAAAATGAATTTCATAATTTTTTTACCAAGATATGGTGTGTTGGTTGTTTTTAATGAGCAACCAGGTTGGTCTCCTATTCTACCTATGGAGTAGCCATCTCCAGTCAAGGGAAGCTCGGAGGACCTAGACCAACTGACAAGATTCAGTCAAAGACTGAGATCTTCTACACTTTAGGCTCTGTAGAACTAGGGCGGGTATACCCACACAATGCCTCAAATAAGACAAGACATTGATTTTTATAGTAGATGACTCCTGATGCCAAGCATTGAGGATCTCAAATGGGGCTAGATTCTTAGTAGCTCAACCTTGAAACAACGAGGAGGCAGGACACATACTAAACAAAAGATATTCAATAATTTTAAAAGGTTTTTTGAGAGGAACTAGGATGCAAATAGATCAGTGCCTAATCCGGGGTCATGGAGTCACATTCAAAAGATGGAATTCATCTGCAAACTGGACTCAATCAGTGGATTTTGTTTTTCTTATGCCTTACATCAGCTATCAGTGCCTTACACTGACAATCCAGCTCTTATATCAACTAGATTCTTCTTACCAAATCCAACCTGCAGACAAATAATCACTGCTATCTATTCAAAGGATTTAATTACTTCCTTGAAGCAGACCTATCAACAAATAACACAATCCCATGAAGTATGAGAAGATGAACAAAACCACCTTTTGCATTTATTCAAGTAATTAAATGCTTACAAATGTGGAGACAATCTGATGATATGCATGAAAGATAAGCATCTTCATGTGTTCTTTTCTCCGACTAAAATTTCATTTATAGAAATGGAAACATTACATGTCTGAGACTCCAAAAGCCAGGCTAGACTAAACCCTAATCTGTCCCAGGCTAATCCCAAACTCAAAAAAATGTGGAACCAGAACACCCAGATTTTTAACTCCAAGGTCTGGACCCTTACATCTAGCCAAGAAATTCTCCTTTATAGGAACAGGAGAAGCAACAAGCCACCAGCCAGATGAGATTACACATCATCAGCTGACTAGTACAAACCCTAGAACAGCTTGCAGGACAAGTCAAAAACTCCAACTGCCCCACTGGTCACATAAATGCAATTGGTCGGATCATAGCTAGAAGAGACACTCCCGCACAGAAGAAGCCAGGAAATCGATGTCAAATCTACTGCCAAATCTATGTTCCCATACTTGAGCCATGCCGCCCTTGTACCAGAGCTGCGTCACCATGAATGCAAATCGGCAGAGCCAGCGACCCACTTCATCTGTTGCCATGAATGTAGGTTCAAGTCTTCGCGCGCAAATAGACAAAAACCCTAACAGGGATCAGGTTGAAAACTGACCGTCGATTAGCAAAGATCAGGCAGTCGCCATTTAAAATCACTTGACCGTTGAAAACAAGCCCATTCCTACACATTAGTCTCCAAGTAAACATTGGGCACCTTTGAATCTGAAGTTAAAACATCACCATTGAATATTGGCACGTGCACACTGATGGTCTTTTAGTTGCTCGGGAGGACGAGGGTAGAGAAGTCGCGGAGACATGGCACACTCGGAAAAACATATAGCAAAGTCTACATCAGATACTGAAAGATATTTCCTTCATTGAGTGTCACCAAGACAAATCAAAGCCTATGTCGACGAGGAACACACCACATATTCTATCAGTGAGACCAAAGGTCACTCGCCGAGACCTCACGCCGAAGACCCCAGCTCATACCAAAGAGATTACTCTTTACATTGTCAGTTGGTATAAGCACCCATCATCGGTGAGACATTACAGCGACATTACATTGTTATACCACAACCCCTTAGAAACTTGTTTGCCGAGAGAAGATAAGACCTTCACCGAAAGCCACACATTGAATCACCATCAGCAAGACACAACCCCATCGCTATGACATACACCGAAACACAAGTCTCCCCAGAGCATTAAAATCCTTCACCACTAGTCAGCACAACAAGAAGATATCGCCGAGACTTCTCAACGAAAGATAACACCCACGCTGAAAGCAAACCACACGACATCTTCGACAAGACCCAACAGAATCACCATGAGTTATATCGAGAGTTCCAAGTCCTGCCGAAGGGAAATCACACCGAAGAGCAAAGGGGGCCACCATAGTCGGGAAGACAAGAGGGGGTCGGGGAGACATTTCCCCGACACAAAGAATATAGGCCGACGGAGACTTTGGGGAGAGAACACGGAGCCGCCGAGATGTCACCCAGAACCGAAAGAGTCATGCTAAAGGCACATCAGAGGGAAGCAAAAGGAACTCGGGGAAACCAAGGGGAGTCAGGAGGACCTCCACTGATAGGGAAATGCCACAACAAAAGGAAAGGCCATCGGCGAGACACAAAGAAGTCGGGGAGACATCTCCCCGACACAACAAATGCAAGCCGAAAGGAAAAGCCCAGGGAGATAGGCAGTGGTCACCAAGAGGTTACAACGAAAGCCAAAGGTCAGGGCAAAGGTCACAGAGCCGAGGGAAACGGTGACAAGGGGCCGATAAAGGATGAGAAATGGGGCTCGGGAGAACCATTAAGTGAAACATGAACTAGGCGGACAAGTCACCGAGCAAAAGGACAAATAGGGTGGGAACCAAACAATCCCGCCTCCGCCAAAGAAAAGAACACGGAGGCAGAGCCAGAACTGACACGAGAAAAGAAGCCATGGCTCAAAACGATCCAGCCCCCGCCTCCGCAAAAGACAGCGAATACAGAGCCAGAGCCAAAACAAAACCAAAAGTCGCGAGGGCGGAGACAAAAGGAAAACAAGAACTTCGCAAAACGTTCTAAGACAAACCCCGACTGGTTTACATTACCAAAAAAGAGGAAAGCTCGAAACAAACAAGCAAAGCCGGGGAAAGCAACCAGCGACCACACATAGGGAAGAAAAGGAAAGGAACCGAACACACAGAATCGGACCGGGATGGATGCGTGAACAGGAATTAGAACCTCAGAATTGGAGAAGTTCTAGTTCCTTCAAACTATTCCGCCCGATTCTGAAAGAAAAACCAAAGCAGCAAAAGAGAAACGGGAACCGAAATAAAAACCCAAAAAAGGAAAAGAGAAAAACCAGGAAAACCTAACACAGGCCGCCCCTTGTAGATCACAACTAGCACGCTGGGCTCAACCCTTGTGGGAGCCCATTTAACCCACGTGCTAAAATGAAAGACACCCCATAGCTAAAGTTTAGTCATGAAAAACCAGAGTACACAACTAGAACCTGAGAAAACCAGAAATTGCACTAACATAGGCTCCAGTTGGGGGATGTATGCCCCTGGTGGGCATAGCAAGAATTCAGATCACTGGGAGAGCAGACCAGAACAAAAAAAACCAAAAACAACAGGAGCTAACCGAACAAGGTTAGCAGACACAGCAAAACAAAAACTGACCAGAAAAGCAAAAACCTAACCTAATGTTCATGGAAAAAGAAATGCTTCAGATGAAGCACCATTTCGAGAATTGTCCATGAACAGGCAATTCAAGAGTCACATTGTTGATTCCTTTGTTTCATCTGATGACACTAGGCCACCAAATGAAAAATGAAAGCCAGCTTTTACCTCTGTCAAACACAATTCTGCTAAATGAGCTGACATTCCCTAACTTGTGCTTGCCTCTGCCAATCTGCAATAGTATGAATGAATGTACCTCTACAAACATAAGTGTCAGGTTGCCTCTGTGCAAGTGAAAACTTGCTCTTTGTTTAGTTTTATCTTCAACTAGCAACCAGATCCAATAAACTTTATTATTGCCACACTCTTGATTCTTTGATTCTGTATCTTGTGGCAATACATGTGAATACTGATCAGGACTGCATAAAAACACAGTCTGATCACAATTAGCTACCTGACAAAATATGTTAGTACCTCTCAACAGGCTGTCATATTCATCATTATAAACATGTACATGATCCTTGTGCATTTGAAAGTCAGGCATACTTCCAAAATGTTGACTGTTATGTGACAACAAGCTATCATATTCACTATTTACATTACCCTGAAGCTGAAAATAGCTAGCTCCAGTGCTCTGCATATTGTCACATTCTATGAAAAATTCATCAAGTGTATACAAAGGGATACACTCACCATTCAACACATTTTGCAACTGCTCTGTATCATTTTCAGTGGGAGGAGGCACATCATTAGTGTAATGATGGTTTAAACTACTACTCCCACTTCCTCTTTTCACTTGGCTCTGTTCTTCATCATGCTGGCAATGAGAGTCACCAAAAGACTCTAACTCATCCTCATGGTGAGCCTTAATCATGGTATCATAGCTTGTAGAGGGAGCATCAAGACAACAATGTATCTTGCAAATGAAACCTATCCCTCTACAACTATCCAGTTGCAACAATCAAACCTCCCTTGATGCTAGTACTTAATCTCACCAAATAAAGGGGAATAAAGTTTTTTAATACCTAGAAACGTTGCAGTCATGGAACTATTCTTTGAATCTTCAATGGGTTCACCTTGACAGAGTCACCACCTCTTTGCAGAGGACATAACTTCAAATGATATGAAGCTCACTTACATGTAAATCTTTCTCTGAGTTCCATCCGACAGAGCACCATAGATCTTGTAGCTTTCAGGTTCACTACAACAAAGATTTTCTCCAAGCCTGAGATTCTTCAAATTTTGAACCTAACCAACATGGCAATTGATATAACTCTTTGATAAGGCAAGATTCTAGTCAGTCCCCAATGGAGTCGCCATCTTGTTGGTTGTTTTTAATGAGCAACCAGGTTGGTCTCCTATTCTACCTATCGAGTAGCCATCTCCAGTCAAGGGCAGCTCGGAGGACTTGGACCAACTGACAAGATTTAGTCAAAGACTGAGATCTTCTACACTTTGGGCTCTGCAGAACCAGGGTGGGTATACCCACACAATGCCTCAAATAAGACAAGACATTTCTTTTTATAGTAGATGACTCCTGATGCCAAGCGTTGAGGACCTCAAATGGGGTAGATTCTCAGTAGCTCAACCTTGAAACAACCAGGAGGCAGGACACAAACTAAACAAAAGATATTCAATAATTTTAAAAGGTTTTCTGAGAGGAACTACGCTGCAAATAGATCAGTGCCTAATCCGGGGTCATGGAGTCACATTTAAAAGATGGAATTCATCTACAAACTGGACTCAATCAGTGGATTTTGTTTTGCTAATGCCTTACATTAGCTATCAGTGCCTTACACTGACAATCCAACTCTTGTATCAACTAGATTCTTCTTACCAAATCCAACCTGCAGACAAATAATCACTGCTATCTATTCAAAGGATTTAACTGCTTCCTTGAAGCAGACCTATCAACAAATAACACAATCCCATGAAGTATGAGAAGATGAACAAAAACACCTTTTGCATTTATTCAAGTAATTAAATGCCTACAAATGTGGAGACAATCTGATGATATGCATGAAAGATAAGCATCTTCATGTGTTCTCTTCTCAAACTGATTGCATTTATAGAGGAAATCAACATTACAATGTACAGACTCAAAAATGACCCCAGACTAAACCCTAATTTGTCCCAGGCTAATCCCAGACTCAGAAAAAAAGTGGAACAGAACACCAAAGTGGAACCCTTAGGTCTGGACCCCTACATCTCGCCAAGAAATTCTCCTTTATAGGAACAGGAGAAGCAACAAGCCACTGACCAGATGAGATTACACATCATCAGCTGACTAGGACAAACCCTAAAACAGCTTGCAGGACAAGTCAAAAACTCCAACTGCCCCACTGGTCACATAAATGCAACTGGTCGGATCACAGCTAGAAGAGACACTCCCGCACGGAAGAAGCCAAGCAATCAATGTCAAATCTGCTGCCAAATTTGTGTTCCCATACTCGAGCCATGTCGCCCTTGTACCAGAGCTATGTCGCCATGAATGTAGGTTCAATTCTTCACACACAAACAGACAAAAACCCTAACAGGGATCAAGTTGAAAACTGACCATCGATCAGCAGAGATCGGGTGGTTGCCATTTTAAAATCACTCGACCGTTGAAAACAAGCCCATGCCTGCACATTAGTCTCCAAGTAAACATCAAGCACCTTTGAATTTGAAGTTAAAACATCACCATTGAATATTGGCACATGCACACCGATGGTCTTTTAGTTACTCGGGAGGACGAGGGTAGAGAAGCCGCGGAGACATGGTACACTCGGCAAAACATATAGCAAAGTCCGCATCAGGTACCGAAATATATTTCCTTCATCGAATGTCACCAAGACAAATCAGAGCCTATGCCGATGAGGAACACACCACATATTCTATTGGCGAGACCGAAGGTCACTTGCCAAGACCTCACGACGAAGACCCCAGCTCATACCGAAGAGATTACTCTTTACATTGTCGGTCGGTATAAGCACCCATCATCGGTGAGACATTACAGTGACATTACATTGTTATACCACAACCCCTTAGAAACTTGTTTGTCGAGAGAAGATAATATCTTCACCGAAAGCCACACATTGAATCGCCGTCGGCAAGACACAATCCCATCGCTATGAAATACACCAAAACACAAGTCTCCCTAAAGCATTAAAATCCTTCACCTTTGGTCGGCACAACAAGAAGATATCATCGAGACTTCTCAACGAAAGATAACACCCACACCGAAAGAAAACCACATGACATCTTCGGCAAGACCCAACAGAATCACCATGAGTTATATCGAGAGTTCCAAGTCCTACCGAAGGGAAGTCACACCAAAGAGCAAAGGGGGACACCACAGTTAGGAGGACAAGCGGGGGTCGGGGAGACATCTCCCCGACACAAAGAACATAGGCCGACGGAGACTTTGTGGAGAGAACACGGAGTTGCTGAGATGTCACCCCGAACCGAAAGAGTCATGTCGAAGGCACAACGGAGGGCAGAAAAAAGGGAACTTGGGGAAACCGAGGGGAGTCTGGAGGACCTCCACTGAAAGGGAAATGCCACAACGAAAGGAAAGGCCATCCATGAGACACAAAGAAGTCGGGGAGACATCTTCTCGACGCAACAAATGCAAGCTGAAAGGAAAAGCCCGGGGAGATAGGCAGCGGTCGCCAAGAGGTTACAACAAAAGCCAAAGGTCAGGGCGAAGGTCATGGAGCCGGGGGAAACGGTGACAAGTGGCCGGTAAAGGATGAGAAATGGGGCTCGGGAGAACCATTAAGTGAAACATGAACCGAGCGGACAAGTCACTGAGCAAAAGGACAAACGGGGCAGGAACCAAACAATCTCGCCTCCACCAAAAAAAAGACTGCGGAGGCGGAGCTAGAACCGACACGAGAAAAGAAGCCATAGCTCTAAACAATCCTACCCCCGCCTCCACAAAAGACAGCGGATACGGAGTCGGAGCCAAAACAAAACCAAAAGCCGCGGGGGCGGAGACAAAAGGAAAACAAGAACTTCGCAAAACGTTCGAAGGCAAACCCCGACCCAGTTCCACCCCCGCCAAAAACAAAAGGAAAACAAAGCAAGCGAAGCCGGGGAAAGCAACCAGTGACCAACGCAGGGAACAAAGGATAGGAACACCGAACACACAGAATCGGGACCGGGATGGATGCGTGAACAAGAACTAGAACCTCAGAAATGGAGAAGTTCTAGTTCTCTTCAAGCATCTATTCCGCCCCCGATTCTGAAAGAAAAACCAAAGCGAACAAAAGAGAAATGGGAACCGGAATAAAAACCCCAAAAAAGGAAAAGAGAAAAACCAGGAAAACCTAACACAGGCCGCCCCTTGTAGATCACAACTAGCACGCTGGGCTCAACCCTTGTGGGGAGCCCATTTAACCCACGTGCTAAAATGAAAGACACCCCATAGCTAAAGTTTAGTCATGAAAAACCAGAGTACACAACTAGAAGCTGAGAAAACCAGAAATTGCACTAACATGGTAGTCAGACAAACAAGTTTTATTTTTTTTCAAAAATTTTAATAAAAAATTCATAACTAATTATTTACTTGCAAAAAAAAATATAAAAAATATGTAGCATATCTAGGCAAGTATCCTCTACTTATATTGAAATTTTAAAAAAATATATCATTTTTTTATTGAACTTAGGTTGGTCAGACATACACTTGGTTTTTATTTTTTCTTGAAAAATTTAGTACTACTGCATTGAAATTTTAAATTTTCACCAAATAAATTTCTTTTTTTCCAAAAAAGGAATAGTATCTTAGAATCTACATTCAATTTTATACAAATTTTGTTCTTACATATTTTTCAAATTATGCTAATAACTTTGGAACCTCAAAAAATCAGGGATAAGGTGATCAAGTGCTATCACACCCACCTTGAAAGCAATTCCATTCAAGGATAACCCTAGAGATTGCAATGCAAAACAAAAAGAGATCTTGCAATAGGGTTGTCCTATGAGTTGAATATGATCTAATAAGGGGTTCACCACCAAGTTTAAACTTGGAAAATACAATGAAATGCAAAATGAAATATGAAACCCTTTAATTTAATGCAAAGTAACACTAAATGACCTAGAAATGAAAGAGAAAAAAAGAAAGTTGTAAGCTAAAATGTGTGCACCTGGAAACTTGAAGGGACTTGAATGGAGATTGGAAATTATGATAATCCAAAAAAAAATGGCCTATTGGGACTCATTCACCATTTTGGGTGAATGAGTCCTAGTTTTGGATTTCTACACAGGAATAGGTTTTAGACAAATGGCTATCCAAATATGCAAAGATCTCTAAAAAACACATACAGTGGGACTCATTCACCACTTGTAGTGAATGAGTCTAGTTTGGATTTTCTAGAACTTCAAAGTCTGAATCTACTCTTAGATAGTCCACTCAATCTACTTCTCCAAGTTTGTGGATCCCTAACTCTAATTTCATGGTTGTGGATGTCCTTTTCGTGTAGATTGCACGACCATGCAAATGAGGAGAAAAATTCAACAAGCTTGCAACCTAATCTTCAATGATCTTTCAACCTCCAATATCTTCAATCACATAAAGAGAGAGAGAAAAAGTGTTGATTGTTAGGGAATAGGGGTTTTCCTTGGTCAAACACCTTTTAGGTAATTAAACCAAATGATGAAACAATGAAACAAGGACATGAAGCATGAAACATAGTATATGAAACATGATCAATGATACCTTGAATGATGTCTTTTAAATGATGCTTTGTAAATTCGCAACTCAACATGAAATGGCCATGAAGGATGTAGATCTTGATCTTGACAATAGGAGTAGAACAATTCTTGATTTTGCATCTTCAATGCTACATCACAACACTAGCTCACTAAAATTCTTGATGCTTGATATGCTTGACATGATGATGGATCTTGAATTGTTGCAACAATTGATGGAGAATTTTGTCCTTGAATTCCTTAGAAATGATCTTGAACATTATCTTAATGTAGTGAAGACTTGGAATGCTTAACTCTTGAATGCTTGATGAAATAATTATCTTAAGGCTTCTTTATATAGTAAATGCACTCAAATGACCATTAATTTGATCACCAAGGCCGACATAGAAGAAATTTGAACTTAAAACTTAGTTTTTCCCTCTAAAACCTTAAAAATAGCTCAAATGGGACTCATTCACTAAGTTGCATGAATGAGTCCCACCGATATGGGACTTATTCACCCAAAGTGGCGTATGGGTCTCACATGGGCTAATTTTCCAGCTAAAGTGTCAGGGAGTGTAGATTAAGTTTATTTGTTGATATTATTGGGTTTCTTATTGAAATATGCCTTGGGATGAACAATATAGGGTCATAGGGGCCTATTAATGATTATATAAAGGTCATAAATGCAAGAGGGCTCAAAATTCAATGTGAAAGTCTAGTTAAATACACTTTACAACACCAAATTAAGGAAAAAATGGGTCTATTTAGCTTAGAAATGCTCTAAATCCCATGTGAATGCATAAAACACATTAAAAAACTATATTAGGTCCATTTTAGTTTACAAGCCTCCTAAATTTAATGTGAAAGTGTAAATAAATACATTTGACAACATAAAATTAAGACAAAATTACGTTTATTATCTTTAAAAGGGGCCCAAAACCTAATGTGGATCATTTGTAAAACTCATCACAACACTAGTTCAATGCAATATCAAGTCCAATTTATCATTAAATATTCCTAAATTAAGCAAGGGATAGTTTTTTAGTGACTCTATTTAGCCCCAACTTTCTTGCTTCAAACTCACTAAAGTAGACAATCAAGAGGGGTCCAATCATACCAATGTGGATGGTCTAGGATAACAAAGATCAAGGAGGCATTCAAGCCCCCAAGATCCAAGATCCTAATTCAAATAGACATAAGAAAAATAGGACACGCACAAGGTGTATAATATACAACAAAATCAGATACACAAACATGCAATGTCAATAACTAAGAGAAAGAAAAATTAGTAAAAAATAAAAATGATGTGGATTAAGCTTCAACAAAGATGCACTCACTTTGGGGCCACAGAACATTAGGTTTTCTGTAGGTTGAGTTGTCCCAAAGAAGTGGTTTAGTGAGAAATTCATGCTGGGTATGTGCAAGATCATCATGGAAAAAATAGGCCCTTAAGTGGCAATGAAAATTCAGAAAAATCAGAGTTAGGAAACTTAACGTAAAAATTTGAATAATTTATCTATATTATTTCAAAATATGTAAGAATAGAATCTATGTAAAATTGAATGTAGTTTCTAAACTACTAGGTTTATTTTAAAAGAAAATCTATTTGTTGAAAATTTCAAATTTTAATGTAGTAGTACTTAAATTTTAGGGAAAAAATAAGTAGGTGTCTGTCTAACCACCCTAACCATAATAAAATGATAATATTTTTTTATAAGATTTTAGATATAAGTAAAGGAATCATGTCCAGATGTGATGCATATTTTTTTGTAATTTGTTTCCAAGTAAATAATTAATTATGAATTTTTTATTACAACTTTTAAAAAATATAAAAAACTTGTATGTCTGACCACCTTAACTTGGTCAAAAATTTATGAAATACAATTTTTTTTTAATCCTATATTATGTGAAGCATAGAATGTGACACATGTGTTGGATTTAAAAAATGTGATATGGTTTGAAAGCTATAGATGTTTTTCAACTAGCCTATCAATCAAGACTTTAGTCGTAATTCTAATAGAAAATTAATAATAATTATTTATTATATTCAAAGTAACTTAGTATAATTTATATTGGTGGAAATTTGAGAAGCTCCTTTACAAAACCTTTTCGTTTCATCAATTTTGGGTAAATAAAAAGTCATCAGCCACATGGGCGAAGTCTGGAAAAGTAAGGTAAGTTGTTAAACATGTTTTTTGTGTTGACTTCTGAGGATTGGTAGGTTCAAACCAAATTCCAAAGTCAGCCCGAGGCTAATCCATAGGCATTAAATTTTGTGTCAGACATATTGGATACCCGATTAAAATTGGATATCCAATTTGAATCTCATATTTGATATGTTTTAGATATGAGTTTAAAAAATGTTATACAATTTCTAATATATATGATTTAAAAAATGCAATAAAATTTATAATTTAATATATAATATACAATATATTTTATAATGTAATATGTAATATATTATATTATTATGTATAATATTTAAATATTATTTCAATATTTTAGTTAATGTATAAATACTTAAATATATATATTACTAATATATAAAATATTTAAATATTCTCTCTTTCCCTCTCTCTCTCCCTCCATCTCTCTCTCCCAATTCTCTTACTCAATCCCTCCTATCTCTCTCCCCTCTACCCTTAACCATAAACCCTAATCCCTTAACCCTTAAACACTCTACTCTCTCTCTCTCTCCCTCTCTCTCTCTCTCTCTCTCTCTCTCTCTCTCTCTCTCTCTCTCTCTCTCTCTCTCTCTCTCTCTCCTAACCCTCTCTCCCTCTCTCAGGTCTCTCTCTCTCTTGCTCACTCCCTCCATATCTCTCCCTCTACCCTTAACCCTAAACCCTAAACCCTTAACCTTTAAACCCTAAACCCTTAAACCATCTACCCTCTACCATTAACCATATATACCCTCTATCTCACCCCCACTCCCTCTCTCTCTCTCAAGTCTCCCTCCTACCCCTCTCCCTCTCTCAAATCTCTCTCTTAGGTCCTCCCTCTCCTCTATCTCTTTTCCCTCTACCATTAACCTTAAACCCTCTACCTCTCTCTCTCTCTCTCTCTCTCTCTCTCTCTCTCTATATATATATATATATATATATATATATATATATATATATATCTCTTCCTCTACCCTTAACCCTAAACCCTAAACCCTTAACCCTTAAACCTTAAACCTTAAACCCTTAAACCTTCTACCCTCTACCATTAACCCTAAATAACCTCTATCTATATACCCTTTATCTCTATCCCACTCCCTCTCTCTCTCAAGTCTATCCATTCTACCCCCTCTCCATCTCTCAGGTCTCTCTCTCAGAGTCACTCCCTCTATCTCTTTCCCCTCTAACCTTAACCCTTAAACCCTCTACCCTTAACCCTCTAACCTCTCTCTCTCTCCTTCCTACCCCCTATCCCTCTCTCAAGTCTCCCTCTCTCTCTCACTCACTCCCTTTATATCTCTCCCTCTACCCTTAACCCTAAACACTAAATCGTTAACCCTTAAAACTATAAACCTTTAAACCCTCTACCCTCTACCATTAACCCTATATACCATCTATCTCTCTCCCACTCCCCCTCTCTCTCTCAAGTATCTCCCTCCTACCCCCTCTCCCTCTATGAGGAATCTCTCTCAAAGTCACTCCCTTTATCTCTTTCCCCTCTACTCTTAACCCTTAAACCTTAATCCCTTAAACTCTCTACCCTCTAACCTCTCTCTCTCTCTCTCCCTCCTACTGGAACTCTCCCTCTCTCAAGTCTCTCTCTCTCTCTCACTCACTCCCTCTATCTATCTCCCCT